>JAWDGP010003742.1:50000-52500 GCA_033675545.1 Elysia crispata | reverse complement strand
AAATAAAGACTGTGACAGATTCTTTGAACAAGGAAAAAAAAAAGACTTTGCATTCGCTTTGACGTCTCTTATTCTGTGTTTTAGATTTAGTGTTCATTGATGTTACAGTTTTGACCAACGTAAATTAAACTAATGACCTACTATTCTTGTTAGACTGGTGTACGATTCACGTGAGAGGTCGAAGTTTTGAACCCATATAATCATAGTTTGCCTTATGGGGAAATTTACTCGTGAAAAAAAAAAAAGAAGAAAATATCAGGTAGCAAAAAGATATCAAGCATATCAAAGCAATATGTCGACATGTCCTTTCATTAAGAAAACAAAGTAGAGATTTTTAAAAAAGACCTGCAAAGGAATCGGTAAATTTTACAATATAAAATTTAAACTTCAGAATAGTTCGGTTCTTACTTTAGGAACTGTGAGCTTGTCTGAGACGGGCTGGCGAGAAATAAAACAAAGAAACCAATAAATATTAGAGCTGTAACCACTTAATGTGCAATGCAGTTCATAGGAAGAAAATTTACAAACAACACGTGAGAGTAAAAATAAACTCATTGAAAACATGAACATGTTACAGACGAATGAAAATGAACCTCTTTCCCTTAGCAACATGAACACTTCATGAACAATGATTGAATGATGGTTTTTTCAATCTTATGTTTTTAATTATTATTGATGTGTTTCTCATTTAACTTTTATAACTAGAAATATAAAAATATACTGAAAGACTGAAATCAATAGCTCCAGAGCAGTTTATCTACAACGTTTTTTGTCTAAAGTCTTTGTAAAAGTATGTTTGCTTATTTGTTTAAAGAAAGCTTTTGTCGTTTAAGAGTAAATACAAGGCAAAGTAAACCTTGTCATTCAACGAAATAAAGACATTGTTCCTAATTGGTTCAATTATATATATATATATATATATATATATATATATATATATATATATATATATATATATATATATATATATATATAAGTGAAGTGCTGGATGGTTTTTAACAAAACCAGCTCAGATACTAATATTTAATACCTAGATCTCTTTACGATTGAATCATTGTCTCATATTCTCAATTAAACACCTAAAAATATTTCTTACCGACATTTTTATGCTTAAAAGAATTGATCTTAAAACAAACTCCGCACTCAAGTCATGTAAAAAAAAATATAATTTTTCTGTTACAAATTTTATTGGAAGCAATTTTCTCTTCTTAAACAAAAACATACTGTCACTAAAGTTCCTAAACTCCAACGCTGATGATTCATTAAAAAAAAAAATGTTCACCCAAGTCAAACGTTGATTCTAACGTCCCTTTAAAACAATTTCCGGATATTTCAAACTCTATTTGCTGTCTCCAGTATCTTCGCATTATGCGGGCTGGGGTGTAATTCGAACTAGCCCAACTCTTGAAGTGGCCCCTGCTGTTGTGCCGCTTGGTCAAACAGAGTGGTAACTTTCTTTACACACGGGATCGGTGACTGGCAACCAACGGGTCATTGAACTCCAGGGCCTGGCGTACCGAGAGGACTGGACGGTCCAGTCTCCTGTTTGTCCATCTCTCAATTACCAGAAAAGGAAAATTGTAACGGAACTTCTTAATAGTAAGTTGATCCTCTAAAGTCAACAAAAGAGAAGAAATCTCTTTCATCGTTTACAGGAAAATCCAAATGTTTCAATACGCTCTCTTTGATAAATTTGTTGTAATGGCAGTAGTAGTAGTAGTAGTAGTAGTAGTAGTAGTAGTAGTAGTAGTAGTAGTAGTAGTAGTAGTAGTAGTAGTAGTAGTAGTAGTAGTAGCAGTAGTAGTAGTAGCAGCAGTAGCAGCAGCAGCAGCACTAGTAGTAGTAGTAGTAGTAGTAGTAGTAGTAGTAGTAGTAGTAGTAGTAGTAGTAGTGGTAGTAGTGGTGGTGGTGGTGGTGGTAGTAGTAGTAGTAGTATTAGCAGTAGAAGTAGTAGTAGTGGTAGTAGTAGTAGTAGTAGTAGTAGTAGTAGTAGTAGTAGTAGTAGTAGTAGTAGTAGTATAGTAGTAGTAGTAGTAGTAGTAGTAGTAGTAGTAGTAGTAGTAGTAGTAGTAGTAGTAGTAGTAGTAGTAGTTGTAGTAGTAGTAGTGGTAGTAGTAGTAGTAGTAGTAGTAGTAGTAGTAGCAGCAGCAGCAGCAGCAGCAGCAGTAGTAGTAGTAGTAGTAGTAGTAGTAGTAGTAGTAGTAGTAGTAGTAGTAGTAGTAGTAGTAGTAGTAGTAGTAGTAGTAGTAGTAGTAGTAGTAGTAGTAGTAGTGGTGGTGGTGATGGTGGTGTTAGTAGTAGTAGTAGTAGTAGTAGTAGTAGTAGTAGTAGTAGTAGTAGTAGTAGTAGTAGTAGTAGTAGTAGTAGTAGTAGTAGTAGTAGTAGAGTATTTTGTATCACTTTTAACTTATTTCGTTCAATAAAGCGGATTCAGCAAGGAGCAGGCGACCATAACTCTAGATCTGGACCTCATAACAAGTTACCGGTAATAGGTTATATC
>JAWDGP010003742.1:32500-40000 GCA_033675545.1 Elysia crispata | reverse complement strand
AAACCTGTCTATCTATCTATCTATCTATCTATCTATCTATCTATCTATCTATCTATCTATCTATCTATCTATCTATCTATCTATCTATCTATCTATCTATCTATCTATCTATCTATCTATCTATCTATCTATCTATCTATCCATCAATCTATTTATCTTTCAATCTTATATATTTATATAATTATCGTTCCATCTATCTACCGACCCATTCAAATAAACTTTCTGTATGTATCATTTTCTGTCAATCAACCCTCTTTTATCCATGCCAATCTATACATCTCTTAACCTTTTCTTTCTCTCAACCTATTTCCTTGTAAACACCTTTTTCTGTCTCTTCCCCCTCCTTTTCCCCTCTTTCTCTTTAGCCGTTCTTTCCTTCAACATTTTTTTCTTCACAAGTTCTTACACTCAAAAGCAAAGCTCATACATCATGCGATGTTTCTCTAAGCCATAGCCCTTCACAGCAATAGCAATATTATCTACCACAAGAGCCAATTAGAAAAATGAGAAAACAAAACTAAACAAAACAAAACAAAGACAAGTTTCTCCGTTCCATTTATCTTAACACAAGTACACAAGCACTGCCAGTGTACGTGTATACGTGGAGTTCGACGTGTCGTCATTGCCAAACCTGCACCCTCAGATGTGTCTTACCGTTTTTGGATTGTCATGACTCGTTTGTAGAGCAGGAAAAATTTCACGACGTTTTTGCAGATCCAGATCCAGAGACGGTGCAGTAACACCCCAATCTGACCGCAACCTAAACCCTTATATTCTCAGCCCCCCTCCCTCCTTCCCCTCAGTCAAGTCGAGGATAGGGCCTGTTGGGTGAGGCCCGACCCAAACTTGACACAGTTGACTTGTACTAGGATTCGATTCCTGTTCCTTAACTTGTCACAGTTGACTTGTACTAGGATTTGATCCCTGTTCCTTAACTTGTCACAGTTGACTTGTACTAGGATTCGATCCCTGTACCTTAACTTGTCACAGTTGACTTGTACTAGGATTCGACCCCTGTTCCTTAACTTGTCACAGTTGACTTGTACTAGGATTCGATCCCTGTTCCTTAACTTGTCACAGTTGACTTGTACTAGGATTCGATTCCTGTTCCTTAACTTGTCACAGTTGACTTTGACTAGGATTCGAACCCTGTTCCTTAACTTGTCACAGTTGACTTTGACTAGGATTCGACCCCTGTTCCTTATCGTTGCCAACCCGATGCCCAACCTTCTGCGCTCTGTGGCCACCAAGAGACAACCATTACCATTTTAATTATTATTATTTTGTAGGTGTATAGTTTGAAATTGTGTAACAACTGTTAAGTGGTCGCCACTTATAACCTTGGCATCATCTCTAAACAAAAGATCTTATTGTTTAGTTTCTGCTGAAAAAAAAAAGGGTCAAGGTTCAATCTAGCTGGCTTTGTGATTAAATAAATAAATAAATAAATAAAACAAAAATGTTCGACTCTAAACTTTGCCACGTTGAAGCTTATCCAGTCCAGAATGGGGTCAAGTAATTTGTCATGCAGATGGAGATCTATAAAAAAAAAAACAAAAAAACATCCTTGCTTGGAGTTATCAGCTTATTCAGATGATACAGTAGATTTTACTAGGTGAATGTCTCCTAAGTCGGTCTCGGAGCTTTATACCAGGACAAAGCGGGGTTTTGAATCAGCCGCTGTCAGGGCGTTTTGTTAAACAGAGAAATATAACAGTAGCTAGTTTATGTTGTGGAATCATCATCTATTTATAGATTATGTTAAACAGAGAAATATAACAGTAGCTAGTTTATGTTGTGGAATCGTCATATATTTATAGATTATGTTAAACAGAGGAATATAACAGTAGCTAGTTTATGTTGTGGAATCGTCATCTATTATTTATAGATTATGTTAAGCAGAGAAATATAACAGTAGCTAGTTTATATTGTGGAATCATCATCTATTTATAGATTATGTTAAACAGAGGAATATAACAGTAGCTAGTTTAAATTGTGGAATCATCATCTATTTATAGATTATGTTAAACCCTGATATAACGTGGGGACATGTAACAGAGAAGCTGTGAATTTCCGCAAGGCAGCCCACTTTAGGCACTTTTGATTCGCACCTACCTAGCTCTATAATGAACGTTAAAAACAGTCTTTGTATAGATTGGGAAAGTCCAGAACTAGATGTTTTCGACTGTTGGAATTCCAGTCTAACTGTAATATCAGTCTAAGAATTGTAGACTTAACACTGGGCTACAACCATGTACTATTTTCTTTCTTTCAGTCTTTACTAGAAGCGCTCTGTTATATTGTTTTAAGTGAGTGTTTGTAATAATGTTGACATGAATCAGAATATTAACACCTCAGGTCTATCAGTTAGTAATGAAAACTGTAGGGTCAAAGAAAAAAATGATATCGTTATGTATTGACTTTTAGATGAGACAAATAGATTAGTATTTTTTTTCCCCTAAATATTTTATATATCTATCAGTAAAAAGAAAATTCTATTCAAAAGATTGAAGAAGCTATTTATGTCATAATGGCCGTCTCGGTGTATGATGAAAACTTACACTATGCTTCGAAAACAAGAAGAAATAACGAAAAAAGAGGAATGGATTTGCTCGATTGATCATAAAGGAAAAAAAAAATATCCTTACCTAAGCGTGACCACTACGGCTACATATTCTACTCTATTGAACGCTCGCTATTAATGGGGGAGCGTTCAATAGGCTAACACTACGGCCGGTATTAGCTTTCACCAAACAGTTGGTAAGACAGTAATGTTAGCTCCCAGACCACGAGGGCTAGGGGTGGCTTCCACTCGTTTGTTTCGATCAGATGAGAGGGACAGATAAGAATATCTGTTTGAATAGATCGTTTGCTAGAGAGTAGTTTATGTTTTGAGCGGTCAAAAGTGACAACGGGGCTTTTTATGCAGCTCAGAGGGGTCCCCCAATGACTTGGTTCAGGGTAAGCTTGTGACGAGAATACGGCACATGGGCTAAGATTGATTGCAACTTTCCTACGCATTTATTTCAGGGGACCAAAGGCCCTTACTAGCTTACATTTATTGTCGGAAAGGTATTTTACTTTTATTCATGCCAGTTTAGGCATGGATCATTGGGGCTCGCTTGGGGATGGAATAGCGTGGAATCCCCCTGGTGTAGACAGACTACATCAAACAATCTAAGATCTGGTGAGGCCCCCGCCAGAAGAGAGATGATTTGACTTGTCTTAGGTTGACACATTTCTATTGTAGAGCATGTCTAGAAGAACCGGAATTGGCCAGTCACGACTAGAATATATCTACATTTCAATTGCTTCTGTATTCATGACGTGTCGAACGTGTAGGACTACATTTGATCAGAAAACAATGTCCAGATGATATGAGCATAGTATTATAAAATGTACGAGGGCTCTTTCAGAAATAACCGAAAAATGCCCATTGCTCAGCAACCAGTGGAGCTTTTTTAATTCTGTAAACGACATGATATTCCTTATTTCCTTACGGATATTCCCAGAAATTATGAAGTGCATCATTTTGCAGAATGAATGTCTAGACGATTTTAAAGATGGCGGCCCACCTTGAAACTTGGTCAAAGGAGGAAATCAGAGCTGTCATACGTTTTTTGAACGCCAAAAGTCTGAATCCTACCGAAATTCATAAAGAACTTCAGAGTGTATATGGTGAGCATGTTATAAGCCGTACACAAGTCTATCACTGGTGTAATTTGTTTGAAGCCGGCCATTCCGACTTGACAGACAGGGAAGGAAGAGGCCGTTCGATAACTGCGACGTCAGAAAACAATGTGAAGCGAGTTGATGAGCTTATGAGCTTATTCGTCAAGACAGGAGGTTGAAACTTCATGAAATCGCAAGCAGTCTTGAAATTTCGGAAACTTCTGCCCATAGAATTGTATTTGATGAACTTGGCTACAGAAAAGTCAGCGCAAGATGGGTTCCTAAGCAATTGACAGACAATCATAAAGAACAAAGATTGGACATCTGCAGGGAACTTTTGAGAAGAAGCAAGAGCTCACGCAGGGTTCACGGGCATACTGCCAACGCCGACGGAGACTTTCTAGGCTACGATGTGACTTTTCTTGACAGCTTAGTCACCGGTGATGAGACTTGGTTGCACCATTGCACCCCAGAAACAAAGCAAGATTCGATGACATGGAAACATCCATCCTCACCTGTCGCGAAGAAATTCAGTCATGCGGTCAGCAAAGAAAATAATGGGAACTGTTTTCTGGGACAGTCGTGGTGTTCTGTTCGAATCCTTACAACCTGGAGAAACAATCAATGCTGCAAGGTACTGCCAAACTCTTGACAAGCTTAGGGAGGCCATTCGCAGAAAGCGCCCAGGGCAGTTGACCAACGGGGTCATTTTGCAACACGACAACGCTACACCCCACACAGCACGAGTGACGCAAGGTTGGCTAGAGAAATATGGATGGGAGATTTTGCCACACCCACCACACAGTCCAGACCTCGCACCATCTGATTATCACCTCTTTGAGCCACTGAAACGTGAGCTGGCAGGAAAGCGCTTTGATGACGATGAAGAGCTTGTTGACCATGTGCGGAAATGGCTACAAAACCTTGACGGAAGTTTCTTCCGAGAGGGTATCTATTCCATGGTGCGGCGTTGGCAGAAGTGTGTTGACAGACTTGGCTGTTACGTAGAGAAATGAAGGACGAGTCAAGGTATGAACACGTGCAAGAATTTTGTTGATAGCATAAAAAACGCGGATTTTACAGGCATTTTTCGGTTAATTATGAAAGAGCCCTCGTATATTCTAGGGTAACGCATATCTATTAGTGCTTTCCCTGTTGGTCTCAAACCTGAAAGGTAGAATGTAGAAGAATAAATAACGTCACCTAAAAGGGGAATCGGCTAATTCTGTAGTTTCCAAATCTATATTAAGATCTTTATACACGCATGTAAAAAAACCAGCGATTCCCGCAAAAAAACAAAAAAACAAATGCATAACGGTGCACTGTCTTTCGGGAATTCATAGCTACGCATTTGTTTAAACCTATGTGATAATGAACTTAAAAAAAAAAAAAAAACATCTATAAAAAGGTTTGCATTCTACCATAATAAGCCAACTATTGTAATTCTGTAAAAACCAACATCTAGATCTACCTGTAGATCCTTTAAAACATTAATTATCATGTAGCTTAAAAATCGGCAGCTGTGAATCTTTAAACATAATTAGGAAACAACAGAATCCGCCCATTTGCCGTTGCGATGTAAAGACATGGAGCTAGTATAAGTCTGCTTCTATCAGAAAATAAACCCGTCTATGTTTGTTCTGTTACCCATGGATAAAAGATCGTTCTCATTGAGGATCTTAGGATCTTCTTATCTTGTTTGCCTCTGTGCAATTCATTTATTTTCATTAATTAATGAGGAGGAACTGCTGTTAGTGCTCTGCTTCCCTTACTCACCGACAAAGCTTGTCTACTTTGTTAACTTTAACAAAAGTTACATTGTTATACTGAGGAAAATTTCAGAGCCAAGTTTGAAATATGGAAAAGTTCCAGAAATAATAAAAAAAATAAAATTGATTTGATGATTTTTTTTATTCCATCCTGGTGTGGATTAGCTAATTCACCAGTTTTCATGACGACCCAGATTAGATTACCTTCCACTTACCTACGACACAATTTTCTAGAAAAAATAAAAGGCTGAATATATTTAGAAAAAATTTGAACCTGATGTTATCATTATTTTTGTCTCAACACGTTAATAATTACGGTAGACCCATGTCACCCCCTTTCTATTTTGATACTTTTTACAACAGACTAAGACATGCCACTCTTTGATAGATTGGTAATGGTTCGAGTTGGCGAACTGAGCACAATTGGGGTGATCAGGCAAATTTTGTGTCATGTGTTTCAATCAAACCAGCAAAAAAAAAAAACAAAAAATAAAAACAAAAAAAAAAACCAAAAAAACCCCCCCAAAAAAACAAACAAACAAAAAAGAAAAAACAACGTTTTCAAATGAAAATTTTCGCACCGTATTGAACTCATCCCCACTCTGCACTCTTTTTGTGTCGAACACTTCAATACGAAATAAGAACATACAAGAGTGCAAAATTTGTTAATTTTTTACCGCTGCTCTGATAAAAATTTGCGAAAGGGATATTAGATCCACGGTGCTGATTTTTGCAAAAATCTTTTGTACTTTATTTTTATTTTGAAAATCTAATGACCAAGTGGGCTTTGGAAAACTAATATCGAACTCGTATTCTGCTTTATGCTAAATCTAATGTATCCTGTTTTTTGTGTTTATCCTAACGGAAAGCTGTTCTGTCTCCCTCCTTTCTCTTTGTATGTATCGGTATTTGGAATTTCCATATGTTATTGGCTTTTTTTGTACTGGATATTGAAATAAATTTCGCCTTTTCGGCGCAAGCGGTTCTAGATCTATTCTGACTGATGATTCAATATGAATGACTGTGCAGGCTTAATATATTTGCATCAAGTCAAACGCAATCGCAATGCTATTTGCGTCATCAAAAAATGTGCACTCTGAGAACCATAATTATAAGTTACCATAATTTGAAGTCTTAATATATTTGCACCAAATCAAATTATTGCGATCGCAATGCTATTTACGTCATAGAAATGGGAACCAAAACATTTTTGTATGTGACTTTAAAGCCTTTGTTATGGCTTGCTGAGATTAAGAAGCCAGTTTTAGTTTGGTTTTCTATTGAAAATTATTTTTCCTTTTGACATAAAGACATACGAGCGATTTTTATTTATTTATTTTCTATTTTAAAATTAATTTTTGCAACGGCCGTCTTTATTTATTGATCTCTTCACATTATCTTTTACCCAATAAGATATGGCACCGCGTGAAAACCTATATTCCTGATACAGAAATAAATCTTGTGGGTCTTTTTTTCTGTCTCCAACCACGTATTACCTTTTCACATTTTTTCCTGCATTTCAAGAGAATTAATAATATTAATGTTTGTGAGGACTTTTTATTTTAAATTGCTCTTTCCTTCTCCTTACTGTCTTCTGTTTTCGTCGAAATTTCTTCAGTCGCACTGTCTGTCTGTTTGTCTGTCTGATTGGTTCTCATTTCTTGAACTCACGAACTCCTCACCATTTCTTTGTAACCTTTTTTTCATTATTAACTTTAACTTTTTCGGAACTTTTTTTCTTCTCTCCTTTTTCCTTTTCCTCCCTCTTCCTTTGACCTCTTTCGCATTCATTCTCTCTTCCTCCCTCCCTTTGAACATAATCTTTTGCTTTCCGTCTCTTTTTCACTCTCTCCTTTACACCCTCCCCCTTCCCCACTTCTCTCTCTCTCTCACACACACACACACAAATCAGTATATCTCACCTCATTATCACCCAGTATTCTAGCTGCCTTATTAATTTCTCTCTCTCTCTCTCTCTCTCTCTCTCTCTCACACACACACACACACACAAATCAGTATATCTCACCTCATTATCACCCAGTATTCTAGCTGCCTTATT
>JAWDGP010003742.1:15000-27500 GCA_033675545.1 Elysia crispata | reverse complement strand
TTGCAACAGTTAGTTCCATGAGAGAATTTGATCCTAGATTTTAGTTCATTTCAAATTAAAATGTCAAGATTATCAAGACTCAACAGACAATTTAACATTCTGATGTAAGCAAACATTAAAACCTGCCAAATCTTCAGGGGGTAAAGATTTTCACCCGAGTTAAAAAAGCAACATTAACTTTTTTTTTTAAATACCTGAATTGCACCAACTTCTAGGAAAAGCGCAAGATAGATATGGGATCGGTGCCACAACATTTATTGAAAGGGTTCTTTTCTTCAATCGTTTTATGTGTATGTATGTGCGTATGTGTAAATTGATATGTTAAAACGAAATGTAACACGACCCAATGCCAAAAGAATTTTTCCTATCATGACTATAATTATATCTATTACAAGAAATCCAAACCAAGGAACTGGTCGAAGCTTTTTCAATATAAATTATTGTCGGCATTAAACAGCAAGGCACGCTCCTCCACCCCTCCCCCCACCCAAAACTCTCCTTACGAACCTAACCTTCTGCGACTGACCTGAGAGGTGATTGTGGTGTGATACCGGTGGTCGCTGGGTGGAGCACTTGCCTGAGAGGTGATTGTGGTGTGATACTGGTGGTCGCTGGGTGGAGCACTTGCCTGAGAGGTGATTGTGGTGTGATACTGGTGGTCGCTGAGTGGAGCATTTGCCTGAGAGGTGATTGTGGTGTGATACCGGTGGTCGCTGGGTGGAGCACTTACCTGAGAGGTGATTGTGGTGTGATACTGGTGGTCGCTGGGTGGAGCACTTGCCTGAGAGGTGATTGTGGTGTGATACTGGTGGTCGCTGAGTGGAGCATTTGCCTGAGAGGTGATTGTGGTGTGATACCGGTGGTCGCTGGGTGGAGCACTTACCTGAGAGGTGATTGTGGTGTGATACCGGTGGTCGCTGGGTGGAGCACTTGCCTAAGAGGTGATTGTGTTGTGATACTGGTGGTCGCTGGGTGGAGCACTTGTCTGAGAGGTGATTGTGGTGTGATACTGGTGGTCGCTGGGTGGAGCACTTGCCTGAGAGGTGATTGTGGTGTGATACTGGTGGTCGCTGGGTGGAGCACTTGCCTGAGAGGTGATTGTGGTGTGATACTGGTGGTCGCTGGGTGGAGCACTTACCTGAGAGGTGATTGTGGTGTGATACTGGTGGTCGCTGGGTGGAGCACTTGCCTGAGAGGTGATTGTGGTGTGATACTGGTGGTCGCTGAGTGGAGCACTTGCCTGAGAGGTGATTGTGGTGTGATACTGGTGGTCGCTGGGTGGAGCACTTACCTGAGAGGTGATTGTGGTGTGATACTGGTGGTCGCTGGGTGGAGCACTTACCTGAGAGGTGAATGTGGTGTGATACTGGTGGTCGCTGAGAGGAGCGCTTGCCTGGGAGGTGATTGTGGTGTGATACCGGTGGTCGCTGGGTGGAGCACTTACCTGAGAGGTGATTGTGGTGTGATACTGGTGGTCGCTGAGTGGAGCACTTGCCTGAGAGGTGATTGTGGTGCGATACTGGTGGTCGCTGGGTGGAGCACTTGCCTGAGAGGTGATTGTGGTGTGATACCGGTGGTCGCTGAGTGGAGCACTTGCCTGGGAGGTGATTGTGGTGTGATACCGGTGGTCGCTGAGTGGAGCGCTTGCCTGGGAGGTGATTGTGGTGTGATACTGGTGGTCGCTGGGTGGAGCACTTGCCGAAGAGGTTATTGTGGTGTGATACCGGTGGTCGCTGAGTGGAGCACTTGCCTGAGAGGTGATTGTGGTGTGATACCGGTGGTCGCTGAGTGGAGCACTTGCCTGAGAGGTGATTGTGGTGTGATACCGGTGGTCGCTGGGTGGAGCACTTGCCTGAGAGGTGATTGTGGTGTGATACCGGTGGTCGCTGGGTGGAGCACTTGCCTGAGAGGTGATTGTGGTGTGATACTGGTGGTCGCTGGGTGGAGCACTTGCCTGAGAGGTGATTGTGGTGTGATACCGGTGGTCGCTGAGTGGAGCACTTGCCTGAGAGGTGATTGTGGTGTGATACCGGTGGTCGCTGGGTGGAGCACTTGCCTGAGAGGTGATTGTGGTGTGATACTGGTGGTCGCTGGGTGGAGCACTTGCCTGAGAGGTGATTGTGGTGTGATATTGGTGGCCGCTGGGTGGAGCACTTGCCTGAGCGGTGATTGAGGTGTGATACTGGTGGCCGCTGGGTGGAGCACTTGCGTGAGCGGTGATTGTGGTGTGATACCGGTGGTCGCTGAGTGGAGCACTTGCCTGAGAGGTGATTGTGGTGTGATACCGGTGGTCGCTGGGTGGAGCACTTGCCTGAGAGGTGATTGTGGTGTGATACCGGTGGTCGCTGGGTGGAGCACTTGCCTGAGAGGTGATTGTGGTGTGATACCGGTGGCCGCTGGGTGGAGCACTTGCCTGAGAGGTGATTGTGGTGTGATACCGGTGGTCGCTGGGTGGAGCACTTGCCTGAGAGGTGATTGTGGTGTGATACTGGTGGTCGCTGGGTGGAGCACTTGCCTGAGAGGTGATTGTGGTGTGATACTGGTGGTCGCCGGGTGGAGCACTTGCCTGAGCGGTGATTGTGGTGTGATACCGGTGGTCGCTGAGTGGAGCACTTGCCTGAGAGGTGATTGTGGTGTGATACTGGTTGTCGCTGGGTGGAGCACTTGCCTAAGAGGTGATTGTGGTGTGATACCGGTGGTCGCTGGGTGGAGCACTTGCCTGAGAGGTGATTGTGGTGTGATACCGGTGGTCGCTGAGTGGAGCACTTGCCTGAGAGGTGATTGTGGTGTGATACCGGTGGTCGCTGAGTGGAGCACTTGCCTGAGAGGTGATTGTGGTGTGATACCGGTGGTCGCTGGGTGGAGCACTTGCCTGAGAGGTGATTGTGGTGTGATAGTGGTGGTCGCTGGGTGGAGCACTTGCCTGAGAGGTGATTGTGGTGTGATACTGGTGGCCGCTGAGTGGAGCACTTGCCTGAGAGGTGATTGTGGTGTGATACCGGTGGTCGCTGAGTGGAGCACTTGCCTGAGAGGTGATTGTGGTGTGATACCGGTGGTCGCTGAGTGGAGCACTTGCCTGAGAGGTGATTGTGGTGTGATACCGGTGGTCGCTGGGTGGAGCACTTGTCTGAGAGGTGATTGTGTTGTGATACTGGTGGTCGCTGAGTGGAGCACTTGTCTGAGAGGTGATTGTGGTGTGATACCGGTGGTCGCTGGGTGGAGCACTTGCCTGAGAGGTGATTGTGGTGTGATACCGGTGGTCGCTGGGTGGAGCACTTGCCTGAGAGGTGATTGTGGTGTGATACCGGTGGTCGCTGGGTGGAGCACTTGCCTGAGAGGAGAGTGTGTTGTGATACTGGTGGTCGCTGGGTGGAGCACTTACCTGAGAGGTGATTGTGGTGTGATACTGGTGGCCGCTGGGTGGAGCACTTGCCTAAGAGGTGATTGTGTTGTGATACTGGTGGTCGCTGGGTGGAGCACTTGTCTGAGAGGTGATTGTGGTGTGATACCGGTGGTCGCTGGGTGGAGCACTTGCCTGAGAGGTGATTGTGGCGTGATACCGGTGGTCGCTGGGTGGAGCACTTGCCTTCTGATCTACTCGTTCACGCGAACCACAATGTTTTCACCGGTTGGGTTCGAGACGTCCTCTGAGTCACATTGGTCAGCTATCCAGGTGGACGAGAGGGATTCTAAAACAGAATCTGTCTGACCCATCTATCTGTCGATCTGTCTGTCTATCTACCCTTCTATCTGGCTGTCTAACTGTCTATCTATCTATCTGTCTATCTGTCTGTCTAACTGTCTATCTATTTATTTATCTATCTTTGTATCTATCTATCTATCTATCTATCTTTGTATCTATCTTTCTTTCTATCTGCCTGTCTAACTGTCTTTCTATCTATCTATCTATCTATCTATCTATCTATCTATCTATCTATCTATCTATCTATCTATCTGTCTATCTATCTATCTATCTTTCTATCACCATCTTTCTAACTACCTGTCTCTCAATGAATCAATCATTCAATCTATCTATCGCTCTATAATATCTGTCCTCATCTGTCTATGCATTTAACTTTCTATTTATTTATCTAAATAACATTTTCTAACATTATCTAACACTATCACATATCTAGCCAAACCTGCAAGGTCCAATATCCTTATGTCTAGCTCTGTCTTGCTCTATCTGTCTATCTGTATGTCTGACTGTGCCTATGTCTCTATCTCTGCCTCTATCTTTCTCCCCTCCCCCCTCTCAGACTATCACATATGCCAAGCCTGTGTCTCTCTGTCTTGCTCTATCTGTCTATCTGTATGTCTGACTGTGCTTATGTCTCTATCTCTGCCTCTATCTTTCTCCCTTCCCCCCTCTCAGACTATCACATATCTAGCCAAGCCTGTGTCTCTCTGTCTTGCTCTATCTGTCTATCTATATGTCTGTGCTTATGTCTCTATCTCTGCCTCTATCGTTCTCCCCTCACCCCTCTCAGACTATCACATATGCCAAGCCTGTCTCTCTCTCTCTGTCTTGCTCTATCTGTCTATCTGTATGTCTGACTGTGCCTATGTCTCTATCTCTGCCTCTATCTATCTCCCCCCCCCTCTCAGACTATCACATATCTAACCAAGCCTGTGTCTCTCTGTCTTGCTCTATCTGCCTATCTATATGTCTGTGCCTATGTCTCTATCTCTGCCTCTATCTTTCTCCCCTCCCCCCCCCCTTTCAGACTATCACATATGCCAAGCATGTGTCTCTCTCTGTCTTGCTCTATCTGTCTATCTATATGTCTGTGCCTATGTCTCTATCTCTGCCTCTATCTTTCTCCCCTCCCCCCCCTCTCAGACTATCACATATCTAACCAAGCCTGTGTCTCTCTGTCTAGCTCTATCTGTCTATCTATATGTCTGTGCCTATGTCTCTATCTCTGCCTCTATCTTTCTCCCCTCCCCCCCTCTCAGACTATCACATATGCCAAGCCTGTGTCTCTCTGTCTTGCTCTATCTGTCTATCTGTATGTCTGACTGTGCCTATGTCTCTATCTCTGCCTCTATCTTTCTCCCCTCCCCCCTCTCAGACTATCACATATCTAACCAAGCCTGTGTCTCTCTGTCTTGCTCTATCTGTCTTTCTATATGTCTGTGCCTATGTCTCTATCTCTGCCTCTATCTTTCTCCCCTCCCCCCTCTCAGACTATCACATATCTAACCAAGCCTGTGTCTCTCTGTCTTGCTCTTTCTGTCTATCTGTATGTCTGTCATTGCCTATGTCTCTATCTCTGCCTCTATCTCTCACTGTGTCTGTCTGTCTGTCTATCTGTCTCTCTGTCTCTCTGTCTCACTGTCTGTCTCTGTCTGCCTGTCTGTCTGTCTGTCTCTCTGTCTGTCTCTGTCTGCCTGTCTGTCTGTCTGTCTGTCTGTCTGTCTCTCTCTCCCTCTCCCTCTCTCTCTCTCTCTCTCTCTCTCTCTCTCTCTCTCTCTCCCCCTCTCTCAGACTGTCTATAACCCATGCCAATGTGTTCACCTTTCACCATCCACAATGAACATGCTGGATTTTCTCTTCATGGTCGGACAGATAAGACGAGCTCTCTAATTCCAATAAATCAAGTTTTAACAAACATTCACCTGACAAGATTTGATTCTAATGAATGCAAAAACCTGAACATTTACATAAATCTAGCTCTCCCCCACCCCCCCCCCCCCCAAGAAAAAAACCCCACCCACTTCCTTATTCACACTCAGACCCACACCGTCTGTGACTTTGTTTAAAAATTCAGGCACGGACGAAAGTTTAAAATCCGATATATGAGATTCGTCTAACAGATTTAAAAGAGACGAAAAACAATACAGAGCGGCAAAATGCGATACAGATCTAGATCTAGCTCCACAGGTCTGTGATCGACGCGATAGTTCTCTCCTTTGAAATCCAGAGAGGAAGAATTTTGACGAGGCGAACTAAAGCCGATGAGAAACGGAGAATGTTTACTCGTCAATGTTTCCATTCGGCTTTATTTTTCTTTTATTATTTTAGTTTACGTCACAGGGTGTAACGAACTCGTAAATATATCAAATATTGGATACGCTGTCTTTCAGAATTAAATTGTGGGGCTTGTGTCTTTTAGCCAATCGCTGTCAATCTTCACCCCTCCACCTTAACTCCCCCCTCCTCCTCTCCCCTTTCCCCACGTAATCCTCCCCCAATCTTTTCTTGATTATAATACCAACCGTAGCTAACCACCCTGTGATATAGATCTAATCCCATGATTCCAGAGAAGACAAACTGTGCAGTATAAAGTTTTCTTATTCAATCTGCTTCGAGAGTTAGTAACAGAATAGCCTGGTGGATTCTCTCTCTATGTGTCTATGCCTACAATCTTGCTATCAAGCCTGTGTCTACTTATTGCTCAACCAGATATTTAGTTGTGGGTCTGAGAAAAATTTTCTATGACATTGAAAACAAGCAAAATTTGAAGGATATTCGCGTCGCAGTAATATTTTGTAGATTCATGTCGATTAATGTTTTTGTGTGTATTTTGAAAAGTAAATATTTTTTTTTTGTTTAAAACCTGTGAACATCTTCTTGCTTACGGCATTATTTCTTGTTTTACACTTGCATAAATTACGGTTCGTTTTTTTTTTCAATTATTTTAATCACTTTCCTCTCGCATGCCATGCGCAGAGATTAGAGGCAAAACTTGACACAACGTGGATAAATAAGTTTACAAGTTGTAAATCTTAGAAAATTATCAGATTTAAAAAAAAAAAAAACAACCAACAAATTAAAACAAAACAAGAATAAAATCAACCCCTAAAAACAGCAAGTCACCTTTCATTTTTCAAATTCAAATTGACCAAGATACTTCAGATGTCGGTTGTTTCGTCATTACCGCAATTGGGAGAAAAGTGTGACGTCATTCCTGGTTCTTAATAAACTGGCATCGAGGAATGGCATCCGTTTAGTGCGAGATTGTCTTCAGGTCTTCAATCTGTTGCTATGTTCGGATTCCTCTCCTAGTAATGGGACGAAGGTTTATAAACTGGTTAGAGGAAATAATTTAGACTTTATTGAGTGCGTGATAACGTGGATTTTTCCCCGTCTGAACAAATCTCTTATCTAATAGCAAGTCAACTCAACGCGGAATCTCAAAATAAGTCTTTTTGAGGCAATATTAACTTAATCATTGTATCTGCCAGATTTTTTATGTTCACGTCAAAATTGAAGTCACATTCGCGTATTGTTGCCAGACTGTATTGATTGTTAAAATTAGTTACCCATCGCCGAAGTGTATTTTCAGTCAAGCACCTCAAGATTAATACAGCAGAAAGCCATTCACGACACGCTTCTCTCTAGGAAACACAGAAAGTGGCAATGAATTGTTTACATGGTTTTATGCTTAGTTCTTGTTGTTTTGATCAGCAATTGAAATGTTGGGAAGTTCAATCATCTGTTGAAAAGTTTTAAAGTTTTGAGAGTGGCGAACTGAATGTGTTTCTTCCGGAACATGGATCCTGCTCTGGCGATAAGTCTTAAGGCTTCAGGTGGTATAAAGAGTTCTGCCTGGAGTTTCAAGTGCCCATTCCACACTCTGAAGCAATCATTAGTTATCACAGCGGTAAGGCTGGAACTAGAAATTAGTACGGCATAGAATTTCAAGTGCCCATTCCATACTCTGAAGCAGTCACTAGTTATAACAGCGTTAAGGCTGCAACTAGAAATTAGTACGGCATAGAATTTCAAGTGTTCATTCCATGTTCAGAAGCAATCACCAGATGACAGCAATCACCAGATGACATAATTATTGTTAAGGCCGCTACTAGAAATGCGTTGTTGCATATGATTGGGCGCCATGTCACTGCAATGTATACAGTTCTAGAATCTACCGGACTTTGGTCAAAATTTGAGGATAGAGTTGCAGCTTGTAGAGTGAGATTAGCTTGTAGGCTGTGCGCGGGTCAGGTAAAGGTCAGGACTGGTTATACGGTATCCGACCCCAAACCCATAACAGTCCATGCTATGTTCCCATCACCACAAATTGTCAGTCCGAAGCTATACACACTGAGCCCTGAGGCGTACAATTCTTCAATGAAATTTTTTTCTCTACCTTGAAAGTGAAAAAGAAAAAAAGATATTTCTAATATTTTTTTTCAACAGTTCATTTTGTTGACACAAACTGTTTTATTGTTATTGTTCACGGTAATATAATTTCTTTCATTAACCGCCATGGGGAATCACTTTGTCAAAGCGCATTATTGAACCCGGGTAATTTTGCATTTCTTTCGTTCTGTAAAACAATGATTAAAAAAAAACAAACTTTAAAATCCTTGATTGACAAAATTAATAGGCGACTTGTGGTGACATCTTTATAACAACATAAAATAATTTTTGAAGCTCTGAATGTGCGAGCCTTTGTCTATCCACCTAAATTGTTTTCCACCCACGTATCTGTGACATAAGTACCGACGTACTTGTGGAATACTTATGTTCAATAGAAGCCCCGTATTTTGTGTTTCTTTAGCTTTTTATAGTCCTGATTGTCCACTGAAATGGACCGTGGCCACTTCCAGAGCGCCATTCCTCTCGATACGACACTGGACCGTGGCCACTTCCAGAGCGCCATTCCTCTCGATACGACACTGGACCGTGGCCACTTCCAGAGCGCCATTCCTCTCGATACGACACTGGACCGTGGCCACTTCCAGAGCGCCATTCCTCTCGATACGACACTGGACCGTGGCCACTTCCAGAGCGCCATTCCTCTCGATACGACACTGGACCGTGGCCACTTCCAGAGCGCCATTCCTCTCGATACGACACTGGACCGTGGCCACTTCCAGAGCGCCATTCCTCTCGATACGACACTGGACCGTGGCCACTTCCAGAGCGCCATTCCTCTCGATACGACACTGGACCGTGGCCACTTCCAGAGCGCCATTCCTCTCGATACGACACTGGACCGTGGCCACTTCCAGAGCGCCATTCCTCTCGATACGACACTGGACCGTGGCCACTTCCAGAGCGCCATTCCTCTCGATACGACACTGGACCGTGGCCACTTCCAGAGCGCCATTCCTCTCGATACGACACTGGAAACAAATCGGGAAGCCCATCAGAAGAACATAACAAGAGATTTTATGCCGAACACAAAACAATAGAAACAAGTTTCACTAGAAAGTAGCCAGGCATGAAGACACAAACCCACTTCCCAGACCCTAGATCCTGGCTTGTCTGTTATCAAATTGGGCAACCACCAAGCGTCGTCACCCAAAGCGGTTTCGGAACTACGCCCACACAGTACGTCACGAGGGTCCTGGTGGCATGGAATGTCTCCACTTCCTGTCCCGCTCTCACATCTGCTAAAGTTTCCAATATCTTCAGTCTGAAGTCGCGGCAGTGACGTGTTAAGTTATCCATCGAATGTTTGTGCTTCTTCTTCGGTTCTTGTTGTTTAACCTTACTTTCCACAATTTTTTTTTGTTGGAGTCCTTGAAATTCATATTGAAACGATAGTATTTTACTCTCCATAGGAAATGGACTGTGTTTATACCTTTGGGAAAGTGATGATTTCTTTGAAAAGGTGACTTTAACCTTTACGCCCAGGATGTATCCGTGGATGCGTGGTTAGCCCTTATATGCAAGATTAATTGAACCGGGGTTCGATTCTTTCCAAGATTTATAAAAGCATCTTTAAGGGTCGCGCTCTGTTGGGTTTTTATTCCCAATTTTCAAGAACATCAGCTTCATTTTGTATCTGTTCAGACCTACATCAGACGTATGGTCACCTTCAAAAGTCAGTATCTCCATGGTAACCCATGTCCCCAGGTGCCAGAGATTGTGTTTCTGTAACATCCTGTCCCGGAAACTTTGTGTGACCTTGACCTCAATCTAAGTCCAGATAAACCCGGGATAAGCCACTGCCTTTCATGGCGTTTCCCTCAATTTTGGGGAAAGCAGGAGACACCGAGATCCCAGTCTGTCCTGTGGCAGCCTTGGTTTTCCAATAATCTCACCCACACCCGTCTCTCGTCCCGTTAGATTTTAAGTCTGCACAGTGCACAGGCCTGAGAGAGTGCAGGTTTTAAGTCTGCACAGTGCACAGGCCTGAGAGAGTGCAGGTTTTAAGTCTGCACAGTGCACAGGCCTGAGAGAGTGCAGGTTTTAAGTCTGCACAGTGCACAGGCCTGAGAGAGTGCAGGTTTCGGATAGTTCAGATAGTGCCGCACAGATTTTAAGTCTGCACAGTGCACAGGCCTGAGAGAGTGCAGGTTTTAAGTCTGCACAGTGCACAGGCCTGAGAGAGTGCAGGTTTTAAGTCTGCACAGTGCACAGGCCTGAGAGAGTGCAGGTTTTAAGTCTGCACAGTGCACAGGCCTGAGAGAGTGCAGGTTTTAAGTCTGCACAGTGCACAGGCCTGAGAGAGTGCAGGTTTCGGATAGTTGAGATAGTGCCGCACAGATTTTAAGTCTGCACAGTGCACAGGCCTGAGAGAGTGCAGGTTTTAAGTCTGCACAGTGCACAGGCCTGACAGAGTGCAGGTTTCGGATAGTTCAGATAGTGCCGCACAGATTTTGTTAGATTTTAAGTCTGCACAGTGCACAGGCCTGAGAGAGTGCAGGTTTCGGATAGTTCAGATAGTGCCGCACAGATTTTGTTAGATTTTAAGTCTGCACAGTGCACAGGCCTGAGAGAGTGCAGGTTTTAAGTCTGCACAGTGCACAGGCCTGACAGAGTGCAGGTTTCGGATAGTTCAGATAGTGCCGCACAGATTTTAAGTCTGCACAGTGCACAGGCCTGAGAGAGTGCAGGTTTCGGATAGTTCAGATAGTGCCGCACAGATTTTGTTAGATTTTAAGTCTGCACAGTGCACAGGCCTGAGAGAGTGCAGGTTTCGGATAGTTCAGATAGTGCCGCACAGATTTTGTTAGATTTTAAGTCTGCACAGTGCACAGGCCTGAGAGAGTGCAGGTTTCGGATAGTTCAGATAGTGCCGCACAGATTTTGTTAGATTTTAAGTCTGCACAGTGCACAGGCCTGAGAGAGTGCAGGTTTCGGATAGTTGAGATAGTGCCGCACAGATTTTGTTTTGTTTTGTTTTGTTTGTTTTCAATTTTCCATACCTTAGTATCAGGACAGAAGATTATTTTGTAGATTATTAATAGCAGTTTGCTGCGAATATTAGAAAGTGTAAAAAATGAGTTAAGTAAGATAAATAAACTAACTTTGCCTTTAGCTGTAAATATACTAGAATCTTATTTAAACACAGCGTGTTATATTTCTACTTGCGTGCACTAATCAAGTATGGATTTTTTAAATACAACATCAGTCTAGGTTCATAAATGGTACAACACAAAGTGGCCAATTCAAGTAAATGTTTTTGTTTTTGCAGTGTAAAACACATGGACTTGGATTATTCCTGCGCAAACATACATGTTGCTAAAAGTAGCATACATGTACATTATTTAGCACTCTAAAACAGATTCACGTAAATCAAACTTTTAAATTTTTATCAGACGTTGTGAAATCTGAAAAATTATGTGAAAAAGCTAACTACCTCACGAGGCATATAAAAACCGATGTCACTAAAACAGACTTGAAAATAAAACCAACAAAACAAAGGAACAAACAACAAGTGATGCTCCATACACCGGCCAAATTTGGAGAGGACAGAAAGAGAGAACTCGTGTTATAAGAGCATCAACAAAATCACAAACAAATTTCAGCAATTGCAATACGGACAACAACAGCAGCAGCAGCAGCAACAACAACAACAACAACAACAACAACAATAACAACAACAACAACAACAACAACAACAAAAACAACAACAACAACCATTGCTGTAAAGATGTACGCATCCAGAGGACAACCCCCCTCTTCCGCGTCCTCGTCATCGTCGACACCCTCACAACTCCAGAGGAGATCTTCCTCGATGTCGAATGCGTCAGCACCATCTGCACCACAGTCTGAAACAACATCTCTATCGTCGATAGCCACCAACAAGTACTTCGGGCCGCCAGTCGTGTTAACTCCTATTTCACAGGTAATCGATTCCTTAGAGATATTCGGATATTTTTGGTTTAATTATCAATTGGGTTGGTTTGGCTACCTGTCGTGTTAACTCCAATTTCTTAGGTAATCGATTCATGAGAGATATTCGGATATTTTTCGTTGCAACATTAATTGTGTTGGTTTGGCTACCTGTCGTGTTAACTCCAATTTCTCAGGTAATCGATTCCACAGAGATATTCGAATAATTTTTGGTTTAATCTGTAATTGGGTTGGTTTGGCTACCATCGATTCCTTAGAGATTTTCGAATCTTTTTGGGTTAATCTTTAATTGGATTGGTTTAACTACTCGTCGTGTTAACTCCAATCTCACTTATAATCGATTCATTAGAGATATTCGGATATTTTTGTTTTAATCTTTAATCGTGTTGGTTTGACTAGCAATAACCTACTGAAATCAGGGGAAAAGAGTGAAAGAAAGAAAAGAAGAGAGAAAGCG
>JAWDGP010003742.1:0-5000 GCA_033675545.1 Elysia crispata | reverse complement strand
GAACCTTTTGACTTAGTCGGGATTCGAACCAAGCATCTTTTGTTGTGATTTCAAATCTTTATCTAAGGAGCAAACTCCCTTTTCATTTTTTTTCCAGTCGTTCTTTATAAACAGAGGAAGGTGCACCAGTATCTTCACAAGAATTATTGGACGTTTCAAAACTTGAGGTGGTCTTGAATGTATATTATTAGCATAGAAACTACAAAGTGACACCGGAACTTTAACACTGAACACGATTTCTACCATGATTTGGCTTTAGTTTTTATTTATTGATATTTATTCTTTTTGTAAAAGGATACAATTGCTGTTTTCGTCTTTTGACACCTAATTTCTTTCTCTTTCTCTCTCTATTTTTCTCTTCCTTCATGTAGATACATCCGACACAACAAACCGATAGAGAGAGAACAGGAGCTTTCTGTCCAGCAGATATTTGAGAAAAAGTGATCTCTAAAACAAGAATTACCATTCTACACTCCATTGTTGCATTCTTTTAGACAATTTTTTCTTTCGTGCACATGAAGCAATGTTTTCTCGATAAATAATTCTAATCTTGAACTTCCCGAATGATTTTCTCTGGGCGTAGTTTATGTACCTGATGTGCTGAGACATTTACAGTGATACGATGTGCCTTGCCTGTAGCACATTCAGTCTGTACACTAAATGTAAATAGTCTTGTAATAAAAGATCGGTTAGTATTTTGCTGTAGATGATTTGCAAGGTAAAGACTTTAAAAATCTCCCTACTGTACAAAATTTTATAGAAAATGGGACAAAGTAAATTTTTTAATCTTTATTTCATCATATATGCAAGTATTTTAAAACTTACCATGTTTTTTGTTTTTTATATGTGCGAGTAGAGTGTTAGAGGTATATTCTCATGAAAAGAAATTACAAAATAAAGAGAAAACTAGACGAGGAAGATAGAGAGAAGAGAGAAATATGGGGAGAAAGTGAAAGAGTTAGGAGGACAAAGAGGGCGAAAAAAAGAGAGAAGAAAAGGTGCCTAAAAAATAAGTGTTAGACTTATGGACAGACTGAGGAAATAGACATACACAAGAAAGAGAGAGAGACAGAGAGAGAGAGAAAGAGAGAGAGAGAGGGGGGGAGAGAGATAGAGGGAGAGAGAGGGAGAGAGAGAGGGAGAGAGAGAGAGGGAGAGAGAGAGTGAGAGAGAGAGAGGGAGAGAGAGACAGAGAGAGAGAGAGAGAGAGAGAGAGAGAGAGAGAGAGAGAGAGAGAGAGAGAGAGAGAGAGAGAGTAAACAAGTAAACGAATTATTTATATTTTTAAACTTTAAAACAAAAAAGAGCGAATCAGAATTACTTATCAATTTAACTGAAAATAATGAATATATTAATTCTTGTCCACAATTAATGTATCAAATGCGTTTATTTGCTATGATAATTAAAAAAAAATGATATTTTAATACAACTGTACATTAATACCTACTCGCAAATCCAGGGTAAAAGCATGCTATTCAGTAAAATCACCTTGAATTCTCTCAAGGCTGTATGTGTATATGTGTGTGTATATTTGTGTGTGTGTATGTTTGTGTGCATGCCATTTATGTGTGGAGGCCTGAAACAGGTGGTTATTAGCCAGATTGCTTAATGGAAGTTAGAGCCCGGTTTCGAGTATCCTGACCAGCTACTCTAGTTGATGGCCCGACGGGGGCTAGATGGTGAGTCATGTGGTGGCACAGGTTGCAGTCACGCTAGATGACGTCATGGGGTTTAGAGGTTTTAAGAAGAGGAAATGTTTTATTCACCTTTTGTTGTAGATTGTGCCTGTACCAAGTTGACAGAAAAAAGAAATAAGAAAAACAAGACTACTTAGTTTGTGTGGAGAAATTAATGATTGTTCTGTTAATGCAGTAAACAATTCATAATGACTTTGAATATTTTTTTCTTTTTTGTTTTCTTTTTTTCTCTCTTTCTCTCGCAGAACTGTCGCAGAAGAAAAATTCATAAAGTGAATCAATTGTGATCTTGTTTACCTAGTCTTGTCTAGGGTGATATGATTATCTTTTTTTTTTTTTGTTTCATATTTAAAAAAAAAATGTTATTATTACTGTTTTACATTTTTACTGACTGTTTAATCTACTGGCTCTGACCCTTGAATCAGCCGCTGTGAGGTCAGAGGTCATCTGTGATCGGTCATCGTGCACATCACATCCTAGACTATTCAAGACCCCCCGTCAGGCGATGACTAGATGTGCAGGGCAGAGAGTAACCCAGTAGCTCTGTATAGCAACCGCAGAAATATGCTTACTGGTTTTTGTTTTATTATTCTTGTGTTTGATTACCTTGAAAGCTACTGTTATCATTTTATTTTACGAATCATAATTTCTCGATCTTATTTAGACTTCCTTAACAGATTAATTTCTTTTCTGCGGGTATGAAAGATGGCTGGATGAAGTTTTTCATCGCTCTAAGACATTAAAATTTATAAATGTTTGTACTTGGGTGAAAGGGTTGACACAGCTGTTGGTTTTCAAATAAAACATTTCTGAGACACACAACACGTTTTTATGTCCTTTGTGTAATAATTTGTTCGTTATTTTCAAGTTGTTTTTTAAACCCTCTAGGAGTTTCCTTTTATTTCTGAATCAAGGCGTATTTAAAGAAACAGCTCTGAAGTAAAAATAACTTAATTCCAGAGGAAGAAGACAGATGAAGACAGCTTCAACACAATTCGAAGCTGCATAAAACGAAAATTATCTCTGCTTTGGGTCTGTTTCTTGGTGGCCTAGAAGTGAAGCACATGCCTCAATGGTGAGTGGAAACAGGTTCAAATTTATTAATTCTTTTTTGCGTTACAATATTGTGGTGAACAAACGGGGTTGCTTTTTAAGTTTTTCCTCCACAAAAGAGTTCTTTGTGAGAAGACAGGAGTGAGGCTAGGATGTGTTAGAACTGATGTCCATCTCAAACTTTCCGCCACATAAGGCAGACAAACCCACCGGCCAGCATTCCCTCACCAGATCAGAAAACTGAAGGTTACCCCTAGACTATTGATCAACACCTACTCATTATTTACACGTGTCCACAAAAGTTCACACGTGAGTATACAAAAGGCCTGCTGAATAAGTCTTAACATTCTGTTTTACATGGCCATTGATAGTTAAGGGAATATAAATGAAAAAAAAAATTATTAACTCTGATAAGACTATTATAAACTATACGGTTTCGAGAAAACTGATTCTTAGATTTTTAATGTTTATGGACGCAGGTAAGCCAACACGGCTGCCATACGGATGGTTTGCATGCCACTAAACTTGACCTTGAGTAATTATAAGAATTGGCGTTGACCCTCACTTTGAAGGAATCTAATTAGAATTTCTGTAGCTTTTACCTACATCGAGAAGTTTGGCAAAAAAATCCGCACTAAACAAGAGAAACTTATATAAAAAAAGTTATCTTTGTGTTCTAATTATCGGATGCCTGCTTCCCGACATGCTGTTGGATAGAAGTGATGGTGGCTTACATGTACTTTATAACGGAACCTCACGGAAAAGAGCGATACTTTTATTGTGTCAGCTAATTCTGACAACTCCAAACCTGCTTAAAGATTTTTCCTAAACATTTCCTTATCATATTATCTGTAACAAAATGTGCAGCTATGAATTCCCGCAAGTCAGTGCACCATCAAGCGCTATTTGCAGGAATTCAAAGAGTTTTAATGAGCGTTTAGAAGGATCTTCAAATTGATTAGGGAAAATATGAATTGGCTTAACGTTATTTCCCATAACTGTCTTTTGGAACCTTGGTTGAGAAATTTAAGGATTTTAACCATTTCCCCCTCCCCTCCCCCAAACACACACGCACTCGCTAGGGTTAGCCTATGAAGGAGGATAAGCTGTAAATTCCACTGACTTCGTTTAGTTTTACTTTCGCTTTTATAAATCGCTCATTTCGTCATAAGATAAAAGCTCTCTTCTGGAAACTCCCGGAAACAGAGAAGGGTCGAACAGTGCGTCCAGTGTCGGTATCGTCTGCTTGTTGCAATAGTCCAGCACGCAGCAGAAGTTACACTCTTTGCGCTGACCAGGCAGGACCTTGAGGCTGTCGCAGTTGCTGTTGTGGAATGATGTGTCGTACCATGTGGACTTGCATGTGGCGAAATCGGTGCAGCTGAAGTAGAAGGTGTGGTGTGGACATTGGGTTTGACCCTTAGAACAATTTATAAAATATTACATAAAAAACAGTGGCTTACCTTTTTGGGTTTTCTAGCATACATTTTACTACTGCAGTCCTTTCACTTCCACCTTCAGCTGCTTCTGCTGCCGCTACTTCTACTACTACTACTACTATTACTACTACTACTACTACTACTACTACTACTACTACTACTACTACTACTACTACTACTACTACTACTACTACTACTACTACTACTACTACTACTACTTCTTCCTGTACTATTGATACTTCTGTCCCCATCGCCGCGACCACCACCATCTCCACCGCCATCACTGCCCGTACTTCCGCTACAACAACTGATGTTAATGAACCTCACCTTTTTGTGATTGACGCCGTGCTAGATTCAGCGATGTATGTGGTAAGACAGAACGGGGTAGCCTTGTCACACTTGACTGCCGTCTGGTAGCCCGGATACCCGCAGAGAGGGCCCTGGCAAGTGTAGCACCACACTGGAAGACAAACAACATATGGGTGGTTTCCCTTGGAGCCAGGAATGGTGACGGTTAGGTGAGACCCTACCACACAGCTTGATGGCTTAGAGAGAGAGAATGGTGACGGTTATGTGAGACCCTACCACGCAGCATGAGAGCTTAGAGAGAGAATGGTGACGGTTAGGTGAGACCCTACCACACAGCTTGATGGCTTAGAGAGAGAATGGTGACGGTTAGGTGAGACCCTACCACACAGCTTGATGGCTTAGAGAGAGAATGGTGACGGTTAGGTGAGACCCTACCACACAGCTTGATGGCTTAGACAGAGAGAATGGTGACGGTTATGTGAGACCCTACCACACAGCTTGA
>JAWDGP010003741.1:0-5000 GCA_033675545.1 Elysia crispata | reverse complement strand
GCCCCTGTGTCTGTCTGTCTGTCTGTCTGTCTGTCTGTCTGTCTCTCTCTCTCTCTCTCTCTCTCTCTCTCTCTCTCTCTCTCTCTCTCTCTCTCTCTCTCAGATTCTTCCTGAAGCCAATCTACCATTTCGTAAGATTGACAAACGGAAATTAATAAGTTACAACTAGCATCACGTGTAGTATACGGTTTTTAAATTCATTAGGAATGAATGCTTCAATACAATCGTAATTGTTTTGTTTGAAAGGTCTCAGGATTCAACTTTTATCGTACTAGTCCAATTCGCTCCATTAACATAAAAATGTTAGGGTCAAAGAAACTGTTCGGTATTAAAACTGCTTGAAAATGTTTTTTGTTGTTCGAATCATATTAAAAAAACAAAACAACAACAACAAACAAAACCAAACAAACAAAACAAAAACAAAAACAAAACAAAACTTACAATTTAGTGCAACAGTTATAGCAAATCAGGGGTGGAAAAGCCCGATCCCTATAGTGTCCCAGACTTTTTAGATCCAAAAGTAACATCACATTTTTTCCCCCCTCCCATACTCCCTCGGCTGTGTTAAGAAGGTCCATTAATAATATTGACGTGGCACTGCATGGTATTGTGTAATAATATTGACGTGGCTCGGTTTGAAGCTTCAGTGTCGTTGTTGCTTCGAGGGTTCTCCCGCATTATTTTTGCTATTATTTGCTTTTAGTACAGAGTGAGACTTCCTAGCACAAAGGTTGACGCGTAGGCCTCGTGATCAAGCGGTCGCGGGTTCAGCCCTAACCGCGTTTCGTGTCGTAACAGACAAAGACAAGCAGTTCACTGATTTCCTTCGTCTAGGGCCTAGCCGTTCATCCAGTTACGTGGATACCCCTGCTCCAGGCAATGGTTAATAGTTTTTGGAGAGTGCTCGCAATGAGCCTAGAAGTATACAGCGCTTCCCCTATAAGCTCTTAAATGTCAGTTGAATACGCTGTTAAAAAAATACATGTGTGTGTTCAGGCCGACAAAATCCAGTTTTGATAAACTCTGTTGTATGCGGAGACAGCCATTAAATTGAAAAAAAAATATACTTCTCATATTACCATGTGTGTTGATTTATCTCACATATCAATGTTTTCACTGTGGTCTCATTATGCCCCGCTCTATCAGGCTATCTAATACCTTAACCCGATGTGACATTAGATTCGTTACTTAATCCTCCAACTGAACTCTGTGTTTTCTTCTCTCCACAGTTCAAGGATGGCAAGTTTAAAGGTGAGATCAGCGAGTACTGCCCCATAGACCTCTTCTCAGTGTGAGATTTGTTTTATGTTTGTGTATGTACGTGTGTGTTTGTGTGTTCAATCTTCTATTTCTCTCCATCCTCATCCTCTCTCTCTCTCTCTCTCTCTCTCATCTTTCTTTCACTCACTTCCTCTCGCTCTCTTCCCTCTCTCTCTCTCTCTCTCTCCCTCTCTCTTTCTCTCTCTCTCCCCCCCTCTCTCTCTCTCTCTCTCTCTCTCTCTCTCTCTCTGACTCTCCCTGACTGTATACTTATCAAAACACATTTATCTTTTGAAATAAATATTCTACTTTTCATTACATTATCTCCCATCATCACATGACTTTTGTAATCTTTCCTATAATTTTGCAAGCTGGCAACCTAATAAAAATTTACATTAAATGTACTGAAACGTGTCGCATTAAATGACACTTTATAGTAACCAATATCGCTTTCATTCCTTTTTTTATTTATATTCTCAATAGCACCAGTTGTCATATCGGCCTCACAAAGTTTTGTACGCCTCTTATTATGTTTTACCAAACAGTGCAGATGATATCTTTATATCGAAGAGAATACAATCTAATACATTTCTTATCCATGCTGCTAACACTCTTCATACCAGAGCTGACTATTACCTAGGCTTACGTGAATTGGAATTAATACTGTAACTTGCCTTGCCGGCTGTTTACCGCTGTGGTCATTATTTCGTCTAGGCTTACCTTAATCTACATGTGCGTCACATGTCGTCTTTAATGGTAATATATTATGCTTGTGACCTTTTTGTCCTTATCCAGCTTGACATCAGTGGTAATAAATACATAATAACATATCAATTATGCTTAAAGTATGGACCAAAAAGGAAAAAAAAAAAAGAAAAAAGAAAAGAAAAGAAAGAACAAAACGAGTAAAAAAACAAATACAAAACAAACAAACAAACAAAAGAACTGAACAATAGATCTCAAAAAAAAAAAAGTCTACGTTATTTATACCGTGCATTTCAAATGTAATACCTCTATCAATCTATCTTTCGATCTATCTATCTATTTATTTATCTTTCTACGTATCTATTTATCTATCTCTCTATCTATTCCTACGGACCTACCTATATTATAGACTACAGGTTTATTCGGCTGTTGCCGTATTTTTTTTTATCATTTTTATATTTACCTTTCAGTCGTTATACCTCTACACACTCCTAAGCTTAAAAAAAAAAGCTTGCCTTTCTTTCACATACACATACACACGAACGCACTTTTTTGTCTCCTTATAATCCAGTTTTAATCAAAATGGACTAATTCATGATAGTATAACCAAGAATAAATGAAGAATAACATCCTCCATTACCTCAGTTTTTGAAAGGCCTTGTCAAGATAATATTCTTGGAATTTTTTTGTCTGTTTGTTTCTTTCAGAAAAAAAAAAAAAAAAAAAAAAAAAAAAAAAAAATAAAAAAAAAAACTTTGTTTATGAAACAGTTTCCCTAACTTAAAGCTTATTGACAATTTCTGTGGTCAATCTCACTGTTCATTTATTCATTAATGATTTATGACCATCTAGAATTTCCTTTTCTAAGTCTATGCTCTGAGGATTTGTCAAGGGTTTAAGATTGTCACAGAGCGGCACCACAATAATGGGCATTGATGCGCCGTGTCTTTAAGTTACTCTCAAGTGTCATCAACGTTCACATAAAGACGGGAACTGTCTTGTGTAAATACGAAATAAACAAAACGATTTTTTCCCCACATTGGTCTAGTAGATTTTTCTTTCTAGCTTCAATACTCCGAAACCTTCATAGTTATTTCACAATGACGTTTCTCCGTCACCGTCACTTATAAAAATGTGGTTGTTGGTTTACTTGTCTGATTCTGTCCGCATTTTTCTTTCTTTGTTTTTGTTCCTTATTTCGCTCAAATGGTAATTTCTTTGCGCCCCACCCCACCCCCCTGTTTCTATAATTCTATAAATATTTGTGTATATATGTATCTATGTATCTATCTGTCTCTCCATCCGTCCGTCTGTGGGCTTTTCTATCAGTTTGTCTATCTAACTATCTATCTATTTATCTGTTTATCTATCTATCCATCTATGTATGTATGTATTGATGTGTGTACGGTCGTATGTATGTATGTATGTATGTATGTATGTATGTATGTAAGTCTCTATGTATGTGTGTAAATGTCTATATATCTATGCTTTCATTTATTCATTTGCATTTTAGTTTTTTTTATTTCGTTCAAACATTGAAAACAATGTCCATGGAGTTAATATCAAATCGTAAAATACGAGAAAAATTTATCAAAAAGAGATAAAGAAATAGCTTCTGTAGAAAACGAGAATAATCTAACAAAAAGAGATAAAGAAATAGCTTCTGCAGAATACGAGAAAAATCTATAAAAAAGAGATAAAGAAATAGCTCCTGTAGAATATGAGAAAAATCTAGCAAAAAGAGATAAAGAAATAGCTTCTGTAGAATACGAGAAAAAACTAGCAAAAAGAGATAAAGAAATAGCTTCTTTAAAATACGAGAAAAATCTGTCAAAAAGAGATAAAGAAATAGCTTCTCTAGAATACGAGAAAAATCTATCAAAAAGAGATAAAGAAATAGCTTCTGTAGAATACGAGAAAAATCTGTCAAAAAGAGATAAAGAAATAGCTTCTGTAGAATACGAGAAAAATCTATCAAAAAGAGATAAAGAAATAGCTTCTGTAGAATACGAGAAAAATCTATCAAAAAGAGATAAAGAAATAGCTTCTGTAGAATACGAGAAAAATCTATCAAAAAGAGATAAAGAAATAGCTTCTGTAGAATGCGAGAAAAATCTATCAAAAAGAGATAAAGAAATAGCTTCTGTAGAATGCGACGAAAATCTATCAAAAAGAGATAAAGAATAGCTTGCTATAGAATACACGAAGAAAATCTATCAAAAAGAGATAAAGAAATAGCTTCTGTAGAATTCGAGAAAAATCTGTCAAAAAGAGATAAAGAAATAGCTTCTGTAGAATACGAGAAATATCTATCAAAAAGAGATAAAGAAATAGCTTCTGTGGAATACGAGAAAAATCTATCAAAAAGAGATAAAGAAATAGCTCCTGTAGAATACGAGAAAAATCTATCAAAAAGAGATAAAGAAAAAGCTTCTGTAGAATACGAGAAAAATCTATCAAAAAGAGATAAAGAAATAGCTCCTGTAGAATACGAGAAAAATCTATCAAAAAGAGATAAAGAAATAGCTCCTGTAGAATACGAGAAAAATCTATCAAAAAGAGATAAAGAAATAGCTTCTGTAGAATACGAGAAAAATCTATCAAAAAGAGATAAAGAAATAGCTCCTGTAGAATACGAGAAAAATCTATCAAAAAGAGATAAAGAAATGGCTCCTGTAGAATACGAGAAAAATCTATCAAAAAGAGATACAGAAATGGCTCCTGTAGAATACGAGAAAAATCTATCAAAAAGAGATAAAGAAATAGCTTCTGTAGAATACGAGAATAATCTATCAAAAAGAGATACAGAAATAGCTCCTGTAGGATGCGAGAAAACCTAGCAATAAGAGATACAGAAATAGCTTCTGTAGAATACGAGAAATATTTATCAAAAAGAGATACAGAAATAGCTCCTGTAGGATGCGAGAAAACCTAGCAATAAGAGATACAGAAATAGCTTCTGTAGAATACGAGAATAATCTATCAATAAGAGATATAGAAATAGCTTCTGTAGAATACGAGAAATATTTATCAAT
>JAWDGP010003740.1:137500-138694 GCA_033675545.1 Elysia crispata | reverse complement strand
CAATTTATTTAAAGTGTAGACCACAAGGGTTATGAAAGTATACCATTGTATCAATATAGGGGAAATTAGCTGAGCTGAGTGTATACCTTCCAAAAAGCTATTTAAAGATCTTTCGGAAAGGTCTTTATAAAAGCTATGAGGTCCCGCAAAAGCGCTAATATATGCATTGCCGCGAGAGAATTACCTCCGGCCCTTCCATTTTAACATATATGTATATGACGATGGGTACTAAAAGAATTCAATTTTCTGCTTCAGGCTTGTATAATCTCACTTTCAAACGCCAACACTTCTTACAGTCTATAGTTCATACATTACATTTCATTCTTAAGGATGTTGTCTCTGATATTTTTGTCTCTTTCATAATGCCCTGATAGTTATTATAAAGAAAGTGATGAAAAAGATGTCCACGATGCGAATGGCGGAGATGGTCAAAGTATTGGGAGGATGGATGAATACGTATGCTTTAAAATTAAATGGTGATGTTGATTCATATACTGATAATATTGATTATAACGAGGCACATGACTGTTAACGATAATGGTAATGGTAGATGTTACAATGATAAAGGTGAGACGGGTGAAATAGCGACGACTGTGATGATGACAAAGACAGCTCCCCTCATGTCGATTTCTTGCCCCTTCCCTAGGGATCACTAGCGAATCAGTTCGCGAAGCGGACGAGGCTCGTCAGCCCTCTCCTCTGGACATCGTGTGGAGATGAAGCGGCAAACTTCCCTACCTCGACATCAAACTGTGAGTCGGGCATGGGTGGGAAGTCGGGAACGGGAGAGGTCAAGTTTTAGTGGTTGGTACAAAATTATGAAAGCACGTTTTTTATTTAAGAAGATGATTCCGTGTCTTTCTTCTTTGTCGCGGGTAGAGCTGTTGGGGCGCTAGGGAAACCAAATGGACATAAAGATTATCTTATAGATAAGCCGAATGTTTTGGTCAGCTCTTTATGGACTGGGATTGACACCAACGGTGTACGGAATGCCTCACTTGCGATCCTGCGGGTCTCAATATCTACTACCAACCAATAATCTGTACATAATTATCACCGCTCTTTTCTTGAACGATGTAAATGCTTATTCGACCCCTTGAAATATAAAAGTACAGCTTAAGTCCGGGTCGACAAATGGGACGGAGGCGTAAAATCACAAGAAAAGACAAAAATGGTTTCAACGTAGATGTTGCA
>JAWDGP010003740.1:130000-132500 GCA_033675545.1 Elysia crispata | reverse complement strand
ATCAGAATTTGAAAATATGCAGCCGAGCCTTTGTGCAGATCTCCAAATTTGAAGATGGGGTTAAACTTCGCGTTGAAATAAAATTAAAAATTTCGGGGGTGATTTGAAATTTTTAAAATATCTAAGTTTTATTACAAATAACTTCACCATCAAACCTTGGGAAATCACTGAAATAGATACACGACATGTTGTGGACCATGAAAAAAGGTTTGTCAAAGTCAAAAGAATATCACACCATCAATCTAAAGGTACGTGTCCAAGTATGAAAACAAAGAAGAAAAAAATCGTAAACAACTAAAAACATCAGTTGTAGCAGCAACAACAACCTCACCACCAACAACAACTATAACAGAGGGGATATAAACTTCAATATTTAATTTTACAATAATAATAAAACATTAACAAAGCTTGCAAAAACAACAACAAAGACCAACATAGCAACACAGTTAAATGGGCTGCAAGTCTTACAAACCTTTACACTTCATACTACGAACTAAACCTATTGCAAGCCAAGAATTTCATGGCCTGCCCATAACCATTGATTTTTGTCAAGAGTGATGGAAAATTATGGAAGATAACAACTAAAAAGGACCATGTTCCATATTTAAAGGATAATGCCCCTTTCAAAGAGAGAGAGAGAGAGAGAGAGAGAGAGAGAGAGAGAGAGAGAGAGAGAGAGAGAGAGAGAGAGAGAGAGAGAGGAGAGAGAGAGAGAGAGAGAGAGAGAGAGAGAGAGAGAGAGAGAGAGAGAGAGAGAGAGAGGAGAATTAAAAAAAAAAAAAACTCCCTGTAAAGAAGATAAGCTTAAGTCAGAAAGATTGCAGGGGGTGAAGGGTTTCAGCTCTGAACCTCCGCCATATAGACACTCTCAGGATAGCCGGCCCACCGACACCACATCGACGAAGTACCCAAGTGCCGGTACCTCTGAGCAGGTTGTGCTTATCACACAACCCACGACAAAGCTTCCCTGCCAGCATCCAAGCACCAAAGTGATGCACACAAGGGCAGTGCACATCCCGGTGTTTTATGGGAGGAACCACATCAGACCCAAAGCATAAATGACGACGGGCGCGAGCCGTCATAGTATGAGGACCTTGACCGTTTTACGGGTCTTAACACCGTTAGTGCTTGGGGCCAGTTCCTGGCGAAGTTGCCTTGCCAGGCAAACGTTCGATATCTCCTCATTCATGTAAAGTAAACAGTGACACACTTTCTTCATGCGGTTTAACTGCTGTGCATTTTCTCATAGCTGTGTTTATCAAGTTCTTTTTAAAAAAGCCGAAAGCCGTAGAATTTTACTATAAACTGCTCTTCTCACTCAAGACTTTTAATAAAAAAAAATGTTTTCCTGTCAAGAGACATAGTAGATTTACTCTTTTATTTTTCAGATAAATAAGTTAAAACCGTCATTTTATGTTGTATGTTTTGCAAGATATGTAACTCTATGCCATAACTGATAAGGTTGAAATGACTACCCTTTATGTTTACGTCTGTGAGTTTGTGCAGGATGTAAACCAACCTTGAGAGTTTGTTTTCCTCTTAGCAGTCTGCCTCTTGCCTACATAAACGTAAAAGTTGTCAATGAATACGCTTCGGCTTCATAGTTACATTTTTCTCACCACGAGATTTTTTTTTTATTTAAATCCTACCAATTGAATCCAAAACAAATTGACTTTACTAAAGATAATCTTGTTGTAAATTTTAAAATGTTGAAATTTTTTTTTACCTTTGCTTTTGTCGTCTACCCAATTATCTTGAAGAACTGGTCCATCCCATCTTCGTTTTAATAGTCGAGGGAGGGTTAGAAAGAGAAAGAGAGAGAGAAAGAGAGAGAGAGAGAGAGAGAGAGAGAGAGAGAGAGAGAGAGAGAGAGAGAGAGAGAGAGAGAGAGAGAGAGAGAGAGAGAGAGAGAGAGAGAGAGAGAGACGCTCCCCCTTTTTTTTTTTTTTTTTAAATAGTATTAGATTATATTGTTTGACTAGATTCTTCGAAGACTAATAACAGATTGCATTTCTGTTAAGAGGTATTCGGAAAAGGCTTCCCCTATTTGTGGGATATAAAACCATCTGTCTAAAAAGTAATACATGGGGGTTTTAACTTTATCATTGTTTTCAAAGTAATGCATGAAATCACGACCGATTTTTCTTTAATTGATCGTTAACTTCATACAGGTTTATGCAAAACACATCAACTTAACTGTGTTGAAAAGAATGTCCTTGCTCATTTTTTTTTTTGTCATAGAAAAACATATATAGATGTTTTGGGGGAAAGATGGATATTAACTTTTTGATAAAAGTTTTAGCTATATGAATTCTAACAAACATAGAAAAACAAAACTATTTTGGCTCTAACTATCGCTGAATTATAAGTGTTACTAAAGATATGGCGCAATTTTAATATCAAACACACACATAGAGAGAGAGAAAGAGATATATAGATATATAGATAGATAGAAAGTTAGATAGATAGATAGATAGATAGATAGATAGATAGATAGATA
>JAWDGP010003740.1:122500-125000 GCA_033675545.1 Elysia crispata | reverse complement strand
TTACTTTCATAGCTTTAAAAAGGCAAAGAGATTTCAGGGCTAAAATTAAATTAGAACTGTGGCTGGTATGGAGAAGAGGTTGATATAGAACCAGCTCAAATGTGTAGCGAGGTGATAAAAACAAATTGTTGCTAAGGTGTCTATTAATTTTTCACGCCAAAGAAGCTAATATGAAACCACTTTATACTATTCATTAGCTTGACTTTTTTGCATCGGAGGAAAAAGATTATCTCAGCAAGGTTTACATTATTTTTTTAGTGAGCTGAGCTCATTTTCTGTGATAACAGGTTCCACATGCAGCTTATTTTTCAAATAGGTCTCAGGAGAGAAATACATACGTGAAATGATTTAATTCTATTCTTTCCTAGAATCTATTGAACTGGTAAGACGCAAAATGCCGTAATTAAATATCTACGATGAAAGAAAGCGATACAGTAATCTAGCAGTAGGGCATAACTCTTCCGCATTGCATTTCACAATAAATTTCAAAAAAGATCTCAACGGAAAAATATTTTGCCAATCTTCTGGGAAACTTTTTCCACGACCAATACCAAAAATATTATGTTCTCAAAGTTTGGCCTACTAATCTTGGCTATAAAAAGCCTTGGTCCAATAAATTCAGAATAATCTGTTTCTCATTTGATCTATTAAACATTTAGTAAACGTGAAGCCTTTTATCTGTTTGAGCAGAGACTTCTTTTGAAGAAATTAACAGTTTCAAGTTATTATGAAGAACTTTAAATGGTTAACGGTTAACATAATACATGTCCTTGCATTCTCCACAAAGGAAAACTTTGGTTACTGTTTCGTTACTTATCTCTAGGCTCTGCCTAATCGCCCTTTATAAGTCTTTTTAATCTTCAAAGAGTGAAAGCAGGGTAAAGTCAACTGTGATATTAATAAAGTGCACCACGATAAATTGTTTTTCTCCCACTAGATGTCGGAGTAATGTATCATTGGTCCTGTTGGGTAAACATAACAATATTTTGCAATCGCTATGCAAATGTGCATTTTAAACAAGATGTTTGTATAAAGTAAGAGTATGCTTTTGTTTGCTTTTTTTCCCCTCCTCTTTTTCTGTAAAGAGAAATAAACGGTGCAGTCAGAGTTAGCCCCCCTGAAATCTTCGTGGCTCCTCTCTTTACCGTCAACTATTTCCAAGCGAACTATAGACGTGGCTAAATCGTAGATTTTTTTTTTTTAAACACAACAAAGTGATTTTATGTGCCAGCAGTCCGTAAAATTATGGAGCTCTTCGCTCTCTATATTTACATACCATTGCAGGATTGGTATATCTCACCTTCAAATAATATATTGGTCGAGTTTTCAAGTTGATTTCAATCACACAATTCAAAATAACGTTACTTTTAAACCAGTATACTAACGAAGTGGGTTAGACTGAAACTGATATTTATGAAGCAGAAATAAAAAAAAATAAAGAGGCAAAGAATCTGATTTTCTGTCCTTGTACACCATATCCGCATCTGCTATTCTTGGCTAGAGTGGCTTCCCTTCTCTTGTCATTAATCAAACCTTGATCGGAAGCGAGGCAAACCGCTCTCTTCTATACGTCATACTTTGGCTTCTCGTCCGGACAGGTACACGACAATTCCCGGAGGTTCCTCGCCCGGATGTAACTGATGACCTTTAACCTTCCGGTAGGTAGACCTATATAGTGTCAAACATTGAGAAGAAGCGACAGAACAACACAACAAAATGAGCGAATGAGAACTAGCTAAGATTAACAACTTAAGTTACCAAACCAAGGCGCCAAGCACAAAAGCCTCTAAAGAATATTATGAATTGGTTATAGGTCTAGGAGTTAAACAACATAATAAAATAACTGTCATTCAGATGATACAGGAAAAAGAGCTGAGTTGATATTTTTTGTGTCATGCAAGATATTATAAATAAAGACATGTAGATGCTCCATAATTTCCAATAAGAGATTGAAAAATTTTTGGTGTATACATAGAACTTTGTGCTTTGGATTTTTAAACTGAACCAAGTTTCCTTACGCAGAAGGTAAGACCTTGTGTGATTAATTTTTTCAACAAATTTCTGTTCATTATTATTATGAACAAGATAAAAATTTTGCGTGCGCACACTTAATGCGAAAATGTGCATAAGATGTGAGAATGCAAATAAATTAGAATACTTGAACACAATCTTTAGCCTCTTGGGAAACATTAACTAACGTTACATTTTTCATGTGAAAAGATATACTGTCTATTTCGAGCTTGAGTATCGATATGGAATTTAATTTTCTTTTCTTCATAGGGTTATCGAATATAATCTTATAGGTTTATATATTGCTGTTGCAATATTTTACGTCAAAGTGAAGCTTCAGCACGTGTATATGAATTGCTGAATGTCTTAAGTCCCAAGCAAATTGACATTTTTGTTTCTACTTTTAAATTGGTTGTTTTTTGTTTCTTTGTTTGTTTCTGTTTTGTTTATTTTGTTTTATTTTGTCATTGCTTAGAATAGCGGTTTTGAG
>JAWDGP010003740.1:115000-120000 GCA_033675545.1 Elysia crispata | reverse complement strand
ATCGGCAAGGTCGAGGCCACGTACAATTCGCCGCCCATCTCACGTAGAGGCGTATCGGCCATTTTTATCAGTCAGCACTGGTTTCTGAAAACTGAAAAGAAGAGCTGTCATCATCACATAGTCACTGTGGCGTATCGGCCATTTTTGCCATTTTGAGTAGGTGCTAGTTTCTGAAAACTGAAAAGAATAGTTATTGTTGTCATACAGTGGCGTATCGGCCATTTTTGCCATTTTGAGTTAGTTCTAGTTTCTGAAAACTGAAAAGAATAGTTATTGTTGTCATACAGTGGCGTATCGGCCATTTTTATCAGTTAGTACTGGTTTCTGAAAACTGAAAAGAAGAGCTGTCATCCTCAAACAGTAGCGTATCGGCACATTTTTGCCATTTTGAGTTAGTTCTAGTTTCTGAAAACTGAAAAGAAGAGCTGTCATCCTCACATAGTGGCGCATTGGCTATTTTTACCATTTTGAGTAGGTGCTAGTTTCTGAAAGCTGAGACGAAGAGCTATCGTTCTCACATAGTGGTGTATCGATATCTCAAACCGATCATTTCAATCCGAGTCAGTGTGGACACGACCATGCTGTCAACTCTAATCCATTCTCTTCTTCAACACAATCCATTTTTCCGCAATAATGCCATTTTCTTCGGGGTCATTGTCTCCTGTTATATAGAGATTCTATCGTTAAAGAAAAATTCTCGAGAAAGTTTTAGAATTTGCAGAGTGAAACTCGAAAAAACTGAAGGTTTTTGACAGGCCAGCCTGTGTTTTCACTGACATAAATTAACAGTGGTCTGCTCTTAAACTGATACGTGGCTATATTAAGTGATAAAAACTAGTCAATGTGATTCTAAGTATATCTTGAGCAAAAAATGTTTAGTTTATAGATGAATATCTGAACGACCACTGCATACAACACACTCTTGTTTCGTCTAATATTTTTATTATTAGATTCGGTACGTCTTTTGTCGCGGTGTTGTTACTGAGCTTGTCGAAACATGTCGTTACTGCGAGTCCAATTTGTGCTAAGAGTTCGTTTAAGCTGCATCATAAAACGATGATAGTTTTATTATTGGAAGTACCATCTTAAATGGTGATGATTATATTACTGGTAATATCATCTTAAAATGGGAATGATTATATTACTGGTAAAGATTTTGCTGGAAATCGGTTTTAGGATACAGGATATATTTATCATTAGGAAACACAGACGTAGTAAAAGGAGAAAAATTAAACATTCATTTATGGTTTTAAGGAGAAAGACGTTCAGAAGCAGTCAAGGGAATGGTGAAGAGGGGATGAGACAGGAAGAGAAAGAGGGACACACAGAGTGATGGACAGAAAGAGAGAGAGAGGGGGCGAGAGAGAGAGAGAGAGAGAGAGAGAGAGAGAGAGAGAGTGAGAGAGAGAAAGAGTAAGGAGTGAGTAACTGAAAGTGTACAAGTGCAGAAAAAGAATGGTTTGTGTGTGTGTGTGTGGGGGGGTGAGAAACTGAAATCGTGTAAGTCTAGAAAGTGGAGAGGTGGAGGAATTCAAAGAAAGGAAAGAGTTGTAGAGAACGCAATTGAAAAGATAACGTCTTTTTTTTTAAAGTTCAATAATGATCAGTTATCTGAGTTAACATTTGCGATAGAATTGAGCCAAACGGGAAAAAACCATTACAGCACCACTTAACCTGAAGCTAAGCATAAATCAAATCGCACACTTATACTTGTCAGCATGTTAGCACTACATTAATGTAGGACCTTAAAATTAGCTCAGTTGTTACATTTCAAATAAAACTTTTCGTGCCGCTCTCAAAAACTTGCCTTCGGCAGACGTCTAAACCTGTTCTTAATATTGACCATGATAAGTATAGGGAATTTCCAAACTATTAATAACGACTGGATTAAAGAGCCAAAAGCAGCCTAAGATATACTTAATCCTCAAGTGCATAAATGCAAAACTAAAATTAACTCTCGATTTTAGAAGAAACCGTATCATTCTAATGATTGTGCTGTTTAAAGCCAAGCCTGCTATCTATAAATAAGAGATTTAAAGAATTTAAAGATACACTAGACATCCCTGTGTTGAGATAGACATACCTGGGCATTAAAAAGCTTAGGAGGATTGACAAGCCCGCACATCTTAACATTACATTTTATTGCATGTTGATCATCCCAGCAGTGCATTCCTGGCGTCCTAACTAGGTGTAACAGCCTACCATCCTTTCAGGGGATCCCCGAAAGGGTGGTATAGACTTGGGGGACTAAAAAGTGTAATGTAAATAAAGGGTTAAGATTGTAGTGTCAAATGAGAACGGTGTCGATGAAAATTTTGCAACCGTGGCAGAATTACCCAGCCTGTGGTATCCCTGCGGTTTCCCATAAATATAATGCAAAAAAAATCCTGAATTCTGGGTTTATCGCAGCTTTCCTATCTAGTTCAGTCTGGTCTTTTTTTTTTACTTTCTGTTTCTTGCATTTGTCATAAACTCATAATTATAACTATTAGGCCTAATTAAACTACATCAGCTTCTAAATCTGTACCATAAAAGGGCGTGGATTTAGTTGGTCTAATGAAAATACCAACCGGTGCGCCTTTTTCAACTTACAATGAAGCATCGTTCTGGGACAATTGTCTTAACGGTGTTGGGAAGTTTGAAAAACGGCTGTTGTCGAAATAATATATTCATTAAAATAGTTCAGACCAATTCAGTTTTCTCTTTTATGGTAGATCGCTGGCATAACTGAAGAACTCTCCCCCACTCACCCCCTCACCTCCCCCTTTATTATTATTATTATTATTATTATTATTATTATTATTATTATTATTATTATTATTATTATTATTATTATTATTATTATTATTATTATTATTATTATTATTATTATTATTATTATTATTATTATTATTATTATTATTATTATTATTATTACTATTATTACTATTATTATTATTATTATTATTATTATTATTATTATTATTATTATTATTATTATTATTATTATTATTATTATTCATTTTCAGGGAAAAATAGATTCCTCCGAACTTCGACTACAATTCCTTCACTTTTCCCGACGTATTTCATCCTGCCAAGTGTAGCTGAGACCTCACGTCACAGTCTGATCATCTCGAGTCTTGTCTTAGATCCAGAACCGACCCAAACGACCATGGAAGTTCTCCACAGACCGATGGTGCCAGCGGCTTTATATGTCTTGCTCCACTTGTGTGCCTCCTCCCTGGCTTTCCCCACCCTCACAGGTGAGATCAGAGTCTGTCAGCATAAGACATAAGATATCTTGTATGCCTCCTCCATCGTTTCCCCACCCTCTCAGGTGAGATCAGAGTCTGTCAGCATAAGACATAAGATATCTTGTGTGCCTCCTCCCTGGCTTTCCCCACCCTCACAGGTGAGATCAGAGTTTGTCAGCGTAAGACATAAGATATCTTGTATGCCTCCTCCATCGCTTTCCCCACCCTCTCAGGTGAGATCAGAGTCTGTCAGCATAAGACATAAGATATCACGTGTGCCTCCTCCCTGGTTTTCTCCACCCTCAGAGGTGAGATCAGAGTCTGTCAGCGTAAGACATAAGATATCTTGTGTGCCTCCTCCCTGGCTTTTCCACCCTCACAGGTGAGATCAGAGTTTGCATAAGACGTAAGATATCTCTCACGGGCAACGCAAAGTCCAGGTTATCGTTACGGCAAAATGTAAATTTACGTCTTGCGCAGGGGTAGGGTTAATGATTTACACCAGCGAACTCTTAATTTTGAGTATTTTCGTTAAGAAATAATTATGTTGCAGAGGAGAAACGACTTATGAGGTTTGGGAATAAAGTATGTTTCAGTTTTTCTTCTTCATTTTCTGCCGTCTCACGTTGCCTTAATTCTTATTCTTCTCATTTTCTTCTTTCCATCTCTTATGGTTGCTATTGGTCCTCCTTTTCATGTGGCCCTAATTCTTTTTATCACTCGTCTTTTTCTTTTTAGTCATTCTAATACGCTGAAACATTTTTGATTTTTATAATAAGAATAGCAATTAGGTAAGAGTCAGCGGTGGATATTACTACCATATGGAGGTGCAAGTTCGATCCCTGTCCATCCATCCGTCATTTCTTATTTTTTCACGTTTTTCGACTTATTTCCCGGTCTCGAGTTAGGTCTAGGTTTGCGATCGATTTTTTTATCCTTTAATAGAGTTGTCCTTTTACAAAGCAAGCTCAAACATTCCCTGAGTTTGTGTATAAATATGAAGTGTAAATCTATGTTTGTTGATATTTTTAAGTCAAGCTTTCAAAATAATGAAATATTTTATAGTGCCAGTATTATATGTATATTCATACTTTCATATACACAATTGTCAGATCTCTTTTATTAATTTCTCAGCTTTCAATTAAAATGATAAAATTATGGTTCCCTTAAGATACCATAGAAGAGACGTTAACAACTAAACAAGCATCGAAATTGATCACGGCATAAAATGTGACAGAAAAAGGTGTCAAATGCAGCACACTGAACACGCAGGCGTGCTAACTCTTACACGACAACGATCTATGTTAGATGCAACAATGAGTGATCGTTCTTGGCGACATGTTGTGACGGCATGTCTTATGCGGGATCCAAAATGTCACACACTTCGCCTTTCCATGATAAATTATATCATACACTAAGAACTTTAACGTTACCGCAGCAAAGTAGGACTATATAGACTAGATCTCAATATCCATATCGAGAATAAAAAATCTTTATACATATAACCTTCCAACGTAAGGAAAGGAAAGGGATAAATTGCGCTTTTGCAAACTGGCGTTATTGCATAATTATTCAATGAATGTCAATGATTTTTCTACAATGAAAAAAAAAAAATTAATTACTGGTATAGAAAAACCATAATCTATCTATCCTGTGCCCTTTAAATATTTCAGTTGGAATAAAACGGGAACCAAGGAATTCTAGCCAGGCGTTGCACTTCTGAGCATTTTTTTTCCCGGGAATTCATAGCTTTCTATTAATCTAGCT
>JAWDGP010003740.1:0-110000 GCA_033675545.1 Elysia crispata | reverse complement strand
TATGTCTTAGGACCGACCATTTCAAAAACTAGTTCTCTTAAATATTGGAATGAAGTTGCTCGTTCAATTTTTTTATAGTCTATTGAAAATGAGACACATGGTATCATGTTATACATCGCTTATGCATCACACTGGTAGTTGAAACAAACTTGATAATACATAATTTATTATATGTGGTGTTATACCTCATATAACTTTATGTTTGACACAAGGACCATATTTTAAGTTAGGTTTTTACCTCATTCATATATCACTGAAAGTTTAACACATGGACCATAGAGGCGATACTTTTATTTGTTCCTTTTCACTTTTGTTTTCACACATAATCACGCCCAAAAAAGAGTAGACTTTCACCCTGACAAGGTGCAGTTGATAGATAGCTGATGGCAAGTAACAATACTGATCAGTTTTGTTTGAGTTCTATCACGCAAACTAATAGAGAAAAGAAACGCTTTTGTAATCTAAGTTTCGTTTTCCCTTCTCTTTTTCTTCGCACAGTGTACCGCAAGATTACTACTCGAATTACCCAAAGTCAGACTTATTTCGGATGAAACCAGGTAGTTACCGTAAGTGTATATCTAAGTGAATCTACCTGCCCATGAAGTATCAACAAAATTAATATGGTTTCTATGCTTTCGTTTACCTCTCTATATAACGCGAGATATGGAGGCTGGATATATAAGGAAATGCGATTTCACAAAGAGTTATGCCACTTTGTTGGAAGTCGATAGTTCTGTTCAACAATCAGACGCATTTTCGAAGATCTATGCAGAACTAAATAATTTTGTTGTAAATATTTTCTATCGCGCTCATTTTATGTTTGCTTTCTTTTACTCCTAATTTCACACAATTGAGCTTTCTGGCACACACTATCGCTTGATACTCTAACAGCAACTTAATCAGAGCTCATGACTTCCAACTATGTACCATAACTCTTTATAAAATCGCGTTACCAATAATAATGATCATACACTAAATAGACCCGGAAAAGTAGAGTTGCTTGGGGACGCCTCATGTTGATGTAATAAAGTTCCTTCATAATTATTAAAAGAATTTTTTAGAGTTGGTTCTCTAATTATCAAACATTACCTCTTTTATAGTTGCGCACCAAAATCGTTTTTTTTTTTTTTTCTTTTCTTTCTTGGTCCTCACATCTATAACAATCTTTCTGTCCCCCCAGTCAATGACCTCCTTCCGATTTTCAAGAAGGAGACGCCTACTTCTAAAGTTGACCCAGTTCCGGCATCCCAACTTCCGGTCCAGCCACCTGGCAACTTCCCGTTCTGGAACCAGCAGTCGTCAAACTGGGTGTGGCCTGACGGGATCTCGACGGGGTCCCTCCCCAGCGCGCTGTTTGGTCTACAGAACAAAACCCAGAAGTCTGTCGACATGGCCGCCCTGCCTGCTGTCAGGACTGGCTTAGATGCCACCCCAGGTGAGAAAGGGTTAATCTTAATTCTTACAATGCATGTTATTTTCCAGAATTCGAGAGAGAGAGAGAGAGAGAGAGAGAGAGAGAGAGAGAGAGAGAGAGAGAGAGAGAGAGAGAGAGAGAGATGGTTAATCGTACAATACATGTTATTTTCTAGGATTTTATAGAGAGTCAGACAGATGGTTAATCGTACAATACATGTTATTTCCTACGATTTTATAGAGAGTCAAACAGATGGTTAATCTTACATTGCATGCTATTTTCTAGGATTTTAGAGAGATTTTCCACAAAATGTTTTGACATTGAATAATTCAGACGGAAATAAATGTTAGGTTGGAGAAAAAAAAAATTAATTCCTAGTACAGTAATTGTCATTTATGATGAATTTTGGTTGAAATATTGGAATATGACCAAAGTAAGGGATATGAGAGAAATTTTTTAAAAGTGATGGAATTTTGAAGACGGTTTTATGAAATAATACAAGTTAGAAATGAGCATCAGAGCAGCTGTAACAGATCCAAAACAATACGCCAGAAATAAGATTTGATAACAACAAGGAATTGACGTTTTCTCATAACATTCTTATCCTGTGTATGGAACGATTCTAAATCTGGTGGTAAAAGTGCAGAAATATCATTGGACAATCTCTAGTTCCCATGAAAAGAAAAATTGTTAAAAAGATATCTGATGAAAGGATAAAGTTTGCTAATTGAATTAACTTCATCTGGTTTAAAATTCTTTCTTGTCTTTCTCTCTATTTCCTACAGTTGTTTGAGCGCCGGGATTTATGTTTTCGGGGTCCCATGTCCAAACCTACATTTAGATCTACGGAGCTGGCACATCATTGAAAGGTCACTGACTTGCAGTCCTCACGTGACACACAGTTGTATCGACGTCATAATGGCTGCGCGCAGAAAACATGCGCAGAGAGGCGGCAACGGTCAACGGACAAGGTCAAAGACTTTATTGCCGGGGGAAAATTAGTTTGTTTGAATAAGTAATGAAAGCAGTAATAGAATTCGATTAAAGAATCTTGAGCGAACTGTACAAATTCGAACATCGATAGGTTATTCAAGAAATACGTCTGTAATATAGTTGTGGATTTTGTTGACAATATCTTCAAATAAAATAAAGATTGGTTGAGGAAGTGAAACGCTAGATGCAGTGTGAGGCTTGTTATATCTTATAGCGTTTCATTTTTTTAATCCATTCTGTGTCTTTCTGCTCGTTTTTTTTATTTGTTTTTTGTTGTTGTTTTTTTATTTGGAAAGCTATCTGAATGTATATGACGAGAACAAGCGTGCAAGGACAATTGTTAAAACGTAATTTTTACGGTTTTACACACCACGTTCCTAAAAATAACTTACAGCATAAAGAGACGGTTCATTGGTTGAATGGTATCTGCTCTGAGCGTCGAGGGCTTGTTTATAAAGAGAATAGGCTAGCGAACCCCTTGTTGTAGACGCGGTATATAAAACATCCAAAACAAGCACATATCACTATTCTCTACTTTCATTTACCTTTCCATATAAACCGAGGAAAGAAGGCTTCCTTACATAATGATCTTACACAAAACAAACAAGCAAGTAAACCTGACTAGCAGATGAAACAGCCTGGAATCGAACCCTCTGGATCTTTTATGACAGTCTTTACAATCTACGGACTAGGCTAACCGGTGCAGCTTATTAAAAGTATTAACAGAATTAACTTACTGAGTCGTGAGAGAGTCGCAGGGCTGTGCAACATTGAGTGGACAAATCTGCATAAGGGTTGTTTTGCTCTTCATATTAATTTGTCGGTTTAATTATAGCATCATATATATGTATATATACATATATGCATCGCGTTATAATTTTAAGTCGGGACTATTCCAGTATAATCCAGTGGCTCTGCGGTACCAGTCTCTTATGGCAGGGCTGACTATATTTGTGATACATATACGTGATTTGCTCTTCTGCTTGCTTACATGTTGTTGGATGATGATGACAACGACGGCATATGGTCCTAAAGATTTTGACAGGGATCGTATAATGATAATAATTCACACCCTTCAAATTTTTCTTTAAAACTTCCCATTTTGCAATAAATTCTTGGCCCAAGTTTAGTTTTGAAGTAGAGTCTCGGTGTAAACTGTTTGTGATCTCCAACCATTATGCTATTTATAGAGGTTACCAAAATACAAATAACCGGTGGCCATATTGGAATTATGCTATTTGTAGAGATTGCCAAATTGAAATTAATCGGCGGCCATAACTGAATTATGCTTATTATAGAGATTACCAAAATAGAATTAACCGGAGGCCATATTGGAATGATGCTAATTATACAGATGGAGAGAATAGAATTCCCCGGTAAATTCAAAATTGGCTATCTTTATAAATAGCATAATTCAAATATGGCCGCCGGTTAATCCTGTTTTGGCAATCTCTTTAGTTAGCATAATTCCAATATGGCCGCTGGTAAAATCTACATTGGGGAACTCTATAATTAGCATAATTCCAATATGGCCGCCGGTTTTTTCTATTTTGGGAATCTCTATAATTAGCATAACTCCAATATGGCAGCCTGTTACTTCTATTTAGGGAATCTCTATAATTGACATAATTCCAATATGGCCGCCGGGGAATTCTATTTTTTTTCCATCTCTATAAATAGCATAATTCCAATATGGCCGCCGGGGAATTCTTTTTTTTCCATCTGTAGAAATAGCATAATTCCAATATGGCCGCCGTTTATTTTTTTTTTCATCTGTAAATAGCATATTCCGATATGGCCGCCGTTTAATTTTTTTTTTTTTTCATCTCTATAAAAAGCATAATTCCAATTTACGCCGCCAGCTAATTCTCTTATTTCCATCTCTATAAATAGCATAGTTTCAATATGGCCACCGTTTAATTTTATTTTTTTCATCTCTAAAAATAGCATAATTCCAATATGGCCGCCAGGGAATTCTGTTTTTTTTCATCTCTAGAAAAAGCTTAATTCCAATATGGCCGATATGGATTTCTTTTTTTTTTCCATCTCTATTAGTAGCATAATTTCAATATGGCCACCGGGGAATTCTATTTTTTCCATCTCTATAAATAGCATAATTTTAAAGTGGCTGCCTTTAATTTTTCTTTTCCATCTCTAAAAATAGAATAATTCCAATATGGCCGCCATTAAATCTATTTTCTCCATCTCTAAAAAAAGAGTAATAATAATATTGCCGCCGGGGAATTCTATTTTTTTTTCATCTCTTTAAATAGCATAATTCCAATATGGCCGCCAGGGAATTCTATTTTTTTTGCATCTCTATAAATAGCATAATTTCAATATTGCCGCCGTTTAATTCTATTTTTTCCATCTTTATAAATAGCATAATTTCAGTATGGCCACCGTTTATATCTATTTTTTCCATCTCTATAAATAGCAAAATTCCAATATGGCCGCGGGGAAATTCTATTTTTTCCATCTCTATAAATAGAATAATTTCAATATGACCGCCGTTTAATTCTATTTTTTCCATTACTATAAATAGCATAATTCCAATATGGCCACCGTTTAACTCTATTTTTTCCATCTCTATATATAGCATAATTTCAATATGGCCAACGTTTATATCTATTTTTTCCATCTCTATAAATAGCATAATTGCAATATGGTTGCCGGGAAATTCTATTTTTCCATCTCTATAAATAGCATAGTTCTAATATGGCCGCCGTTTAATTCTTTTTTTTTTCCACTTCTATAAATAGCATAATGCCAATATGGCCGCCGGGGAATTCTATTTTCTCCATCTGTATAAATAGCATAATTCCAATCTGGCCGCCTTTTAATTCTATTTTTGCCATCTGTAGAAACAGCATAATTCCAATATGGCCGCTAGGGAATTCTACTTTTTCCATCTCTATAAATAGCATGATTTCAATGTGGTCGCCGTTTAATTCTTTTTTTTTTATCTCTATAAATAACATAATTCCAATATGGCCGCCGGGGAAATCTATTTTTTTTTTAATCTAGCTATAGGACCTAGCCCTTCCGGAATCTATTTCACAATAAATTTCAATAAAAGATTTCAAAATCTTATACTTTTATAAGGGGAAAACATTTAGTCAATATTAAGGGAAATATTTGAAAGTTCAATTTTTTTAAGGTTAAGTTTTTTTTTGTTGCAACAAAATCCGCAATCTAGTTCTTGATCTGACTTTGAGTATTTGGTACCGTTTTTCACCATCATCGTGGCACAGAGTCTAGATAAGATTGGTTCATGAATTCCTCACATAACTAAAACAAAATCTCATTCGCTAAGCGTGCTCTGGTTTAGCACCATTTTACACCTCTTCTGGAGCGACTGGAAATCGCCACAACAAAACCAGGAGTGTGCACAGTGAATAAAGGAAATCGAGTAATTCTGTACTTTCCCCATCTGTTTTTAGATCCTTTTAAACGCTTATTGGAAAGCTGTGAATTTCCGCATTAAGTGCAGAAAAGTGCACTGCCTTGCGGAAATTCTTAGCCACACAGTTATTGAAACCAACATGTACATGATAATGAATTTTCTGAAAAATCTGTAAATAGATTTGGATGTTACAAAATTAGTTAACTATTCTTATTTTAACCTGTGTCAGCCAGCACTGGTGGAAGGAAATTTGTAGTGCGAAAAACTTGCGCGACCTGAAAAACTTAATCCAGATTGTATAAGTAGTTAACACCAAGACGGCTTGTTTGGTACAAAGTACATGTATTTATATCACAAGGTCTACAGGAAATACAAATTGTACAGTCTTCATGGATATGTGTTCTTAACAGAAAAAGGGAGAAAAATAATAAATTATTAAGCATTGAGATTCATGCATAAACTGCATACAGAACAATCAATTTTTGTGAAGCAAATGAAACGAAAAGAAAAGTAGCAGTAAAATAAACCGAGAGAAGAAAATAAAACGAAACAGGTCTTTAAAAAATGTTATCTGGTAAAATATTAGTCCAAGTAATAAAAATATGGATTCTGTGGAATTAGGTAGACAAGAAATGTATAACAAATCACAGATACTCACAGCCTGACGTTTAAAAAATATCTTCACTTCTATTTCAACATATTATTACTAAACATTCATACCACACAAATTATCATTAATTTATATGCATTCTTTCAATTAATCCCAACTCAAAAAAGTTTTCTAGCATGGATTGCATTGACATATAAAAAGAAAAAAAATAAGGATCATTTTGTGCAGAATAACAAGATACATAATGCAGTTTGTTTTGACATTCCTTATGTCTTTTGGGGGAGGGAGGAGTGGTATCAAATGCAGTTTTTTTATTACAATGACTAGCAAATCATACGTGATAACATGCTGAATCCCAACCAATCTCTCTTCAAAAATAAAAGCTCATCAGATCTCATCTTTTGTTACTGCTACTGCTTTTGCTGCTTTTGTTGTTATTGTTGCTGTTATCATTTCTGTTGTTGTTGTTGTTGTTGTTGTTGTTACTACTGCTGTAGTTGAAAATTTGAATAAAGGTTACCACAGTGTATTGTTGTTGTTTTGTATTAAGAAAATTTTTCATTTGAAGGTGTTGTCACACTAGGGAAGTAAAAGGGTAAAGATTCTGGACACTTGTTCACAGCAAAGAAAAGTGTAACTGTAAGTTATAAGAAGTGCCAATAATATAGAATTCCCTATCCTTTTGTAATAATCTACAAATAAGAGTGAACAAACACAAAGTCAAAAGTCCCTTATTTAAAATCAATATCCATACAGTCCATATACAAAATGATAAATTGATGTCCCCCGGGACTAAAATTAAGATCAAAGTATGAAAAGAAATCAACTTATCTATTTGACAAATACAATGATCAAAGAAGAAACGAGGATGAGAACGAGAATCAACTTAGGAGAGGACCAACTTATTTGAGTTCACTGCAGGTGGACTGCTGTGGGTTTGAATAGTTATGCGAAACAGACATGTAAAAATATAATTATACCTCAATATGTAACTGCAAGTAATTTGATCGATGGGCTCAATTTTTTTTTTTTTTTGTTAAAAAAAGTAGAATGTAGAGACAGACAAAAAAGACATAGAACTGCCAAAGACATTGTAAAAATACTGTTCATTTCCTAAGTAAAAAATTAAGTGGGTCGTTTTGCTGAGTCAGTTCTGATTTTCAAGGAAAAATCACAAAACAAAATTAAAAAAAAAAAAACCAAACAAATGTGTGATTTTAAAAATTTCAATTAAGCTTAGGAGGACATGACGCAGAAACAATACTTTTGAGTCGAGTCGTTGATTGATTTTTTTATGTAATAATTCTGGTAGCTGTCCTGCAGCTAACATTTACATGACACAACAATTCGCACCAAAAAAAAAAACCAAAAAAAACCGACACTGCTATATAATACCGCAACTGGCCTTCATAATTTCTTCTCTTATTGCACTACCAATCTTCCTAGATGCCGCGTGGAGAGAAAAATCTTGACTGTGGAATAGATACTGGCAAGACTGCTTCAACTGTTGAGATTAACCATAGCAGTATGAACTCTTAAAGGACATTAGGCGGAGAGGGGGAGTAGCAGTATCAACTCTTATAGGACATTCGGTGGAGAGGGGGAGTTGCAGTATCAACTCTTATAGGACATTCGGTGGAGAGGGGGAGTAGCAGTATCAACTCTTATAGGACATTCGGTGGAGAGGGGGAGTAGCAGTATCAACTCTTATAGGACATTCGGTGGAGAGGGGGAGTAGCAGTATCAACTCTTATAGGACATTAGGTGGAGAGGGGGAGTAGCAGTATCAACTCTTATAGGACATTAGGTGGAGAGGGGGAGTAGCAGTATCAACTCTTATAGGACATTCGGTGGAGAGGGGGAGTAGCAGTATCAACTCTTATAGGACATTCGGTGGAGAGGGGGAGTAGCAGTATCAACTCTTATAGGACATTCGGTGGAGAGGGGGAGTAGCAGTATCAACTCTTATAGGACATTCGGTGGAGAGGGGGAGTAGTCTTTCAACAGCACAGGCAATTCAAAAATGTCATAGATTATTTCCCCTGAGGCCAAACTTGATACACTTCAGATGGTACAGCTAGCTCTTCTTAGGTTAAAAATAAATGAATTAAACCTCTGGCTGTTAACATTTTTCATTTTCTTTTATCTATCTGTATTTGAAATTTGAAATCATTAATACAAGTAAAATCGTAGATTTGAGACGCCGTTTTTTAAAAGGTTATAAAAAGCTCTTAACCTTGATCAGAACTTACGAGTTCATCGATCTTATATGGCTTTAAATTGTCAGAAAGAAAAAAATACTTTAAAACTCTTTTCTTTTTCTCTTTTTTTGAGAAAAATCTTAAAATTTGATCTATGTTCTTTTCATAAAAGCCCCAAAATTTAAGTGGAATTAAAGTTAATTTAAAACCAAATAGAATTCCCTTTTCAAGTACATATTAAATTTCAAAGAAAGAGATTCTTACAATTAAGCTTTCACATGTAAATATGCTTTGTTAAATTCGTTGGATAAAAGAAGAAGCACCCAAAATTTGCTAATATCTTATCAAGCAACTAGTGGTATGATTAGAAAAGTCTTGTAAGAAAAAAAATAAAACCATGCATCTCCTCTCAAAGAAAATGTATTGGCTCTTATAAAAGATATTTGATCCATGATTGTAAATGATAAATTGTGAGTATTTACATGTTTGGCCCACCAGAAATAGTGACCTTAATCCAATTTCTTTCTTAAAATTTGAAATAATTAAAAAAAATAAACCATCTTGTTATACATATTAAAATTTTATGTCACACAATCACTCTTGCAGATGCATAAAAAAGTATTAAAAATGCAGAACGCTAAAAAAAATAATTTTAAATTTCTTTGTGGCCTTCAAAAAACAGTACTGTAAAACTAAAAAAAATCGGCTGCCACCGAGTCCATAAAGGCCACATTTCTCCCTTATCACATTAAGGGGTTGATGTTTAGAACAATTCATGTTTCAAACGTTATCTGTGACAAAACAATCGGGAAATTATCATGTTTTCTGAGAAAATATTGCATGTTTCGCTCCTTTGAAAAAGCAAAAAAGAGAGAAATTCATTTACATTCAAAAAAATTTTTTTTTCATATGCAAATTTCCAATGTGCCGTTCTAAGTCCTTTCTGTAAAAATCTGGTTTAGCCAAAAAAATAAACCAACAACTTTTCCTTTTCCTTTACCATGGTATGCCTTGAGACAAATCGTCCTAGGAATGCCCTTCATTGAATTACTCTAGCAGTTTCTGGATCAAAGCCTACCCCTAGGGATTTTAAACAGAAAATTTGTCCATTATTGAGTTTTGAATTCACCTGGTAAAATATAAGAAACTGGACAGAGCTCAACGACAGTACAAGATTTTTTTGTAAATTAGAAATAATTTCTTCTCTACAGTGTCTTAAAGGGGGAGAGTGATGGTCCAAAAGAAATAAATATACGGGTAACTTTTTTATCTTCTTGAACCTTCTGGGATTATGAATTTGATAATCATAGGTCACTAGATCATAACTGAACAAAATAACACTTGAATTATAAAAGACTTATAAAAATAAAAAAAGTTAGCTAAATAAAAAGAAGGAATTGTGTACAACGTTATAGACTTGAATAGTAAGGTAAAAGCCACAGTTTTTATAACAAAGGTAAAATCAAAACATTAAGGCTTACATAAAGAATAAAAAGCTTGGTTTTTTCTTTTTCACAATTCATATTCAACTGCAACTATTTCATTTGTACTAATGTATTTTAAAAAAAAAGAACTATTCAGACTAAGAGGTTAGTTGTGCAACGATGAAGTATTCTCGGCTGCAAGTTGAGCCAGTGTTAATTTCCTTTCACGATATCCACTAAAGCATGCAAGACAAAGTAAAAAAGAATAGAAGCTTTTTACTCCATGTTTCCTTCAGCAGAAGGATCGTTAACTAAAAACATCTATCCGTTTCATCACACACAACACTTGGGCAGTGTGGTCTGTCGTCTTAGGACTAAATATCATTGCAGGTAATATGTCCTGTGTCCTGCCCCTATTCAGGACTGCATGATATCACATTACAAATCTGTTAGTATTTAGTATACAACAAATACGATTATTCCCATGTAATACATAAGCTAAAGAAAAGAAATGCCTTTTGACTCTTGCTCTATTGGTATAAAACCAGGGTAAATAATCTGAACAGACCTAAAATGGTTTTCTTTGTCAGAAAAAGTTGATAAAGATACCAAAACTCAAGTAAACAATTAAAAAGAAACTATGTCCCACCAATGAATTCCTTGGTTTTGCAACTTTACAATCAGTATGAATTTATAAATCAAGCAGCCCTTATTTTTATGACTTAAATATTTTAGATCATTATAACTTTCATACCAAGAAAACATAAATACAAAGGACTTGATAGCTGGCTGTACAAACATATTCATTAATATAATCAATTATCAATAACATTTTTTCCCTCAAAAAAGTATGTTTACTTAAATAGTGATTCTACATTAACTCAGGTCAAATAGAAAAAAAAAGTCAATTTAAAAAAATCTTGGCTAAGATAACAGTTGAGACAAACAGATTTACGAAAACTATCTGTCTAAAGAAATAAGTCCTACAGGAAATACAAAATATTTAACACTTTCTGTTATGCTTCCATCAAAACAGATATTTTTTAACTTGTAAAACATTAGATTTAAACAAAATACAACCAGTATTTGTACAAATGTCAACTGGGAGATTATTTAGAAAAGTTGACTTTACATTCGGAATAAATTGAAACAAATGAGTATCCCATGAAATCCATGTACGTCCTTAAATTCAAACTCAAAGTGAACACATAATTTCATGAAAATTGAGAAATTGTATAAAAAATCTGGCATACATCTTTATCAGTAACATGCTCTCCGTATCACAATTTAGGCTAGTGATAGTGGTGAAAACTGCGTGAATATATCAGTAGTCACTGAGTATATACAATTTTTTTGGGTCTTTTATAATAATTAGATAAAAAGAGATACGCTTACTTTCAAATGCCATTTTTTTCATTTTCAATGATTGATTCATTTGGATTGTTTTTAAGACATATATATGAACATTTATCAGTTGTTGATATGCTTGTTTGCGTAAGTAAAACAGCCCAAGTGACTATGGCCTTTGTAAAAGTGTGTTCCCTTAAATGCCAGGTTGTAATGAGATGTTAAGGATAACAATAAAAAAAAATTATAATAATACTATGGTACCCTTTGAAATAACATCAAGACCTATGAATCAAAAATATCCATAGAACAAAAAGATTGATGGAAAAAATGGCAGTTTCAGATTAGACTACATTGGTATCAGTATGGCATCACTTGAGTAACATGTAAATTCAGTTTTCTCTGAATCCAACAATCAATCAGTTTTACTGGAGGGCAAACTTCTAACATCACTGACACTCCGCCACGATGCAACGCTGAGCAATTCGCTGAAAGTAAGACATAAGAGAATACCCTTTTGAAATCATAGTTCGAGCATGAAAAGTGTTGAGTGTTTACAAATTATTGATAAGGATTTTCACGAACTCATTCCTTGGAGCATAACGAAGGGTACTGGAAAAATCAAAGATGGCCGAGAAATGTTATAAGGACCAGAGATCTGCAAGCAACGCCTTGCAAAGTAAGAGGAGGCAACTGCAACTAGGTAAACAGATTTGAGGTATGATATTGGAACTGTATTTGGTTATCAAATGAATCAGGGAAAACAAGCATTTATCACGGAAATGAGGTAAGACAGAAATGAATAGACTCTCACTGGATGGATCAACTATTTTACTCGAACATCTGATGAGTCAAAAGCAGACGGGCATGACAATTAAAATTACATACAAGGATATAAATTAATAAGAATAATGTAATTTAGTATTGCGGAGTAAAAAAAAAATTGCTAACATATAATTTAGTATTGCTGGGTGAAAAAAATATTTGCTAAAAAAATACAATGGTTATGACAATTTAAAAAAAAATGTGAAATACCCAAATGTTCTCCAAAATGCTATGTGAATGAAATGCAAAATACACTTAAATTTACCAACAAAGTAAAAAATTATACATATGTGAAAACGAACAATTTAATTCTGTATTGTAAAATTTATTGGTCCCTGTCAGGAACGACTTAGTGAAGTAACTCGGCCTGAATTTGGGACAAGAAACAAGCTGTCATGATCTGCCTCGACCAAAGTTGTGATTGTCAAATCAAACAGTTTTAGGGTGAGAGCAAAAGTGATCAATTTATCGGAGTAGCTTCTTAACCAGAAAATGTTCTGTCCTACGGTAAACCTTAGAAAAAGGGCAAACAGAAAAAAAAAATCTGACTCATAACATTTACTCCAAACCTTGCCTTCTGAATTAACACTCATATTATCATAAACTCTGGAGGAAATATGGAAAAACTATACAGCTGTTTTACAGTTACATGAAGGTAATCAACATCTGCATATTTTTCTATAGCGCAGAATTAAAACCACAGGACTGTATCACTACTGGTTGCACAGTCATAATCATAATTATATTTGAAGAAATCAAAGGCTGGTTTGACTAAGGCATCTGCACTCTGACTATAGACTAAACAAGTTAAAACATATAAATGCATAAATGACTAACAAAACACAAAATAACATGAAATACAATGTTAACACAAAAAAAACAAAACAAAAAATCAGTCTGTTGTGAATTTGAAGTATATGCCTGTACAACTTTAACATCGATGATATTCAAGTTACAACAGAAATACTACGAGTAACAATACCAATACCTGAGCAATGTCAATGAGAATATCCTACAACTGAATTACTGAAACAGTATGGAAACCACAAAGCTCTGTAGATCCATAGATCAACGTGTGCTTAAAAAAAAAGGGAAAAAATTACACTTGAGCATATCAAACACAACTGTAAGTTTCTACAATGTCAAAGTTAACACAAATCAAGTACATAAACTGTATCTTTAACAAAACATTTTTGCTGAAATGCAAAAAAAAAAAAAACATTGTGAAAAAAAATCAAACATCAAGCTCTCCTGATCCTAAGCAGATCTAGTCCTTACACCACAGCTAGAAACCAATCTATTTCAACATCCTACATTAGAAACACAAGAAAATTCCTACCGTCAATGATAATTCTCAACATCACTCTCTGAGACGGAATTTTTCTTTGGTTTAGCAGCTGACATTTCTTGTCATGATAAATTGTTTTCTTATTGTTATCATCCCTTAAAGAGCAGAATAAACTGTGTAGAGGGATAAAAGTGCGAAACGCAAGCAAGAGCGGACTGTCTCTACAATAGAATAGAAGAGCATTTGAAGTTTTAAGGCTAGATTAACACGCTCCTGTAAGGATGGAGCTTTATTTATTCTAGACAAGATTATATTGGAAACAATTCAAATTTTGTGACAGGCAATATTGTTCATTTAAGATAAATCAATTTACCAAAAGACAAAGAAGAAGATGAAGAAGAGATTAGTCTATTCTACACTGAGCTACTTGTGAAATAAACGCATCTTTAACAGCAGCACAGAAAAGAGCTTAAAGTACTGAGCCCAGATACTACACAAAAACATATGCTTCATGAGCAACTCTATGCTTTAAAAAAAAATAAAATTAATTAAAAACAGGAAGAAACATTACATTTTAAAATAGATAGTCAACAAAAAGATCTATGAACTTTCAGCATAATTCTAACCTGAAATCCAAAAGCCTTAGGATAGGCAAGTAACTATGAACACGAAAATACTGAATCCCAGTGATCTTTTGAATGAAAGCTAATCTGAGGTCTGTTCAGTAACTAAGTTGATGAGTTAAAATTTGGCAACTTGACGATCAAACATGTCAATATGGAAAAGCTTTTACAACGTTTAGTTCTCATTATCTCACAGGAGATAAGATGAACACTCGTGATTTATAATTACATGTAAAAAGAAAGCAATCTTTTATACTATGCCCACGCTATTAAAAGAGGTAATATAGATACAAATTTGAAGCCTCTAAAAAAGTGTTAAAAAAAAAATTAAAAAAAAAAACCTATTGTGACAAAGTAAAACAATGAAGATCTGCCTTCAGTGTCTCTCTATCCTTTCTCAATAGTTTCAAAGTTAGTGTTATAAAAGCTCTGCAAAACAAGAGATAACACATACAAACACCAACAAATTAAACGTTATAGTATTCAACCCTGTTAGGTGCATGTGCTTGTTTACCAAACCTGAGAAAAAAATTGTCGCTCAAACTGATCACACCGCACTTGAGTAAATTACAAATGTGAATATGCTGTCTTCATAAAGATTGTGGCCTTGTTATAAGAATAAAAAATAATAATAATTTTGCATGAGAAGTAAATGAACACACTATCTTGTGGACAATGAAAAAAACTCAAACCAATAGAGTGTCTGAAATGCTGCAGGAAATAGAAATACTACAATAACTATATGGTTCTCTTTCCATGAAATTTTCAAAGCGAATTTTCAAAATATAAAAGATAACGTTATATATTTCAGACAAAAGCCCTGGAAAAAAAAAAAAAAGAAAAAGAAAAAAAAAAAGAAAGAAAAATCCTTAATCGGTAAGACCTCTTTCAGTGGTTTTCTTTTGTTGAGAAAGAACATTTTTTACTGCTTTATGAATCGCTTTATCTGCTGATTTCAAAATTCCATCCTATTCACATTCATAAACTTTTAAGCTTGATTATGTCATTCAGCTCCACCTCATGAAAAAAAAAAAACAAAGATACACAGGTACACATCAAGTATCTGCAGCTGCTCCCTCACTTGAGCTCACTTTCTGACGCCCCATGGAGAAGGCTGTAGAAAAGGGATCCTTCATCCGAGGCCAGCTCGGCAGGGGGACCAAACTCTTTCAGCTCTCCAAATTCAAGGACCATAACTCTGTCATACTTCATGATTGTTGTCATCCGGTGCTGCAGAGAGAATTCAGAAAATTTTTTTGTAGTCTTCACTCTAAAGAGAATGAAGAGTTGATTCTTAATTTGAATTTAGACAGAGAGCTTTACATGGGACAGAAGAAAGGTTGAATTATTTTGGACCAATTTTGAGTTTTGACTTACTTTTTTGGAATGATATTACTTCAATTAGTTCAAAGAATTCTGTACAATTGGTCTGACTAGGGGCTTTTATTTTTTATAAGCTGATACAATGTGGGTATACTGTGGGTCATATTAAATTATTTTATAAGCTTTAAATAATCTTATAAGGTTTACCAAAACTACCACATATCATAGGATATTTTCCATGCAATTTCATTGAACCAGTCTAAATCTTTGAAGAAAGTAAAACAGACACAGGTGAATGAGTTGCACAAAAAATTCCACATGTCAAGCCAAATATATGATACATGTTTTTGCTTTTATGTTTCTCAACTGAGCACGTTGTGAAGTGACAATATTTGAAATATCCCTTTTTCCAGACTCAAGTTTTAGGTCAATGCTATGTAGAGTTTCTGTAAAAACTAGAAGGCTTCATTGGTTTTACTTGAACATGAATTTTTCGAAATGTTTCATCCAGAAAATTTTTTTCTTCACTTGAACAAGAATTTTCAAAATGTTTCATTCAGAAAATTTAATTCCAGATAGAGCATCGAAAATTTAACAAAGCAATGTTCATATTAAGTTCTGGTGGTTTCTCTCCTTTCCTGCACATATTCAATGCCAGTTTTTCTATATATTTTAGTTGTCATTCTTTAAAATAAAATCCACTTTTCACAAAAGGGCAGGGCTGCTTACAGCGATGGTGATTACTGTCCTGCCCTGTAGAGCATCGCTCTGAATGATTGCTTGAATCTTGCCGTCTGTGTCGGTGTCGATGGAGGACGTCGCCTCGTCCATTACTATAATCTTCGAGTCTCGCAGGAATGCCCTTGCCATGCATAGAAGCTGAGGATGAAAGGACGATTCAGTTATGGTGTCAGAAAGTTACCCTAACATAACGAAATCCGGTTAACTTGATGTCAGAAGAATTTCTAAGGGATAAAATCTTCCTTTTCTTTTTCTTAGAGAGTCCGTGAATGTTTTAACTTCTCAAAAAGATGGAAGATATACATCTGAGCAGAAGCATAGAAAAGGACGGCATATTGGTATTTTTGTTTTCATTTCTCCTGTTGAATTTCAGCTCTTCAAGGTAATGAGAAACCTAACAAAGAATGGCACAAAGACATGGCCAATGTTAATAAGTTAAATTTCAAAAACGTGTCTCAAATACTGCAAAGTGTTGAATCTCACCTGCCTTTGACCAACACTGAAGTTGTCTCCTCCTTCTGTTAGAATCGTGTCTGAAAATAAAGGGAAAGCAACATTGTCCTCAACCCAAAGCTTGTATACCTTGATCATGTATACAGACAATTATGATTTTAACTTACTTTTCTCTATCGAAAAACATCACAAAAAGGGATACAGCTGTATTTTGAAACTAATTAATTTTACACTTACCAATGGCAACTTTTGATCCCACCTCCCCAAATTAAAAAAAAAAATTTGCAAACTTAAGAGAACTCATATATCCATGTATATTTCAAATTTTAAAAGTCATTTTCCGCACTCAATGGAATCATATGTTAATTATGTTCTCCTAATTATATGAAAAATATATTTCATGTGTTTAGAATGAAGCAATCTATAATGCAAAAAATTTAACAGAAACATGTTAAGATTCAAGGTCAACTCTGTCTACATTTCCCAATGAAACCATGACTTTTGCAACCTTCAAAAAATAAAGTCAAGCTGAGCCATGTGTTCAGCAATCCAATTGTGAGGCTTTTATTATTTACATATCTAAATTTTTTAACAGATATTTGGTGTTCACTAATATTGCATTTTCAATATCTGAAAGGTGGTAAATTAATATCTTGCGTGAACTAACTTCAATGTGCTTTTCTCAACTTCAGTTTGCTGAGTGATAGAAATGCTATTCGTGCAATCAGGTCAAAAGATAAAAGCATGTGAATTGTAAAGCAATATCCAATTGACAAGAGCCTTTCTGGTCTATAATAGATCAATTATGTCCCTCTCTGACTGGTGTGTGATCAGTTATACCCAATGAAAGAAAGCCGAGCAGAATAATTAGACAGGGTTTGAATATTACCTTTTCAAACTTTGAGTAGCTGCTCATAAAAAAATTTCACTAAAAACTTCTCTGCTTAAGCTGCCAAGTGATTAAACTGAACTACGCCTACCGCTGGCCTCACTGGAAGTCATAAGTTTAAATTTTGGAATAAACTGGTCTTCTTTGTTTAGTCAGTGCATGGTGAAAAGTACTGCCACACGAATATTCAATCAATCATCCTAAAGGCAAATTATGATCTCTGATTGATGAGTGAGAGACATAATCACAACATTATACAAAAAAAAATGAATTGAAGCCAATTTGTTTCTTGAAAGAAGACTAACCAAGCCTCTCTGGCAATGCCTCCACCACCTCTCTCATTTGTACCTCCTCCAGGGCCTGCCACAATCTCTCATCTGAGACCTGACTGTTGGCATCAAGATTGTACCTAGGGGAAAAACACAAAGTAATAACAAAGACCTGTAAGTTTGAAAAAATATATTCCTTCATCTGCATGATCTTAAATTTATTTTCCCCTGTCAATTAATCTTTTTTTCCGTTTCCTCTCTCATTCTCCATCACTGTTTTACCCAAATCCTCTTTTTTTCCTATTTTCTTTTTCTGAATTTTCTACCTCTTTTAACGAGAAGAATCCAAAAAATCTACCCGATTCTCCAGAATATTTCTAAACCAGTCCAATTAATATGCCAGTTACAAATTTGTAACAGAATCATTCAACTATTTGAAGAAATATATATATATATATATATATTTTTTTTTTTTCCCTAAATGGGATTTAATATATTCTTCAGGTAATAGAAGTTAACTTAAGCGTAGAAGAAATTAGCACAATCTCTGAGTTGCATCAAAATATTTTAGGCGAATCATATAACTGTAGGCATTGAACAACTGAGCAGGTTTTGATCTGCACCTGAGTGATCCGGAGAACAGAACCGGGTCCTGTGGAATGATCGCCATGTGAGACCTCAGCTGGGTCAGCTCTATGCCGGCAATGTCAAGGCCGTCTATCAGGATCCGGCCATCGTTCAGATCCAACAGGCGGAATATTGCTAGGATTGTTGAGGACTTGCCGCTGCCGGTCCGACCACATACACCAACCTGGATGACAAGGGAACATAAGCTTCATTGAATTAAGACCATGAATTCCCAAAATCATATCTTTTAAATGGATGAGTTCAGCACTTTATTTATCCCATTCACACATTTATAGGAAGACTAACAGCCAAATCTTGAGAAAATTTTAGCAAAATTTATTAAACTTAAGCACTATCATTTTGTCTTGACCAGAGGTTCAGAATTGCCTGACCAAATTTACTTTGAAAAACAAGAAAATAATATACAAAAAGTTAGTGCTTGTATTCAGCATTTCTGTCATAGTTACTCAATTATTGATTAACTTATATCACTATGGAAATGCACATTTTTTTTGGGATACTGAATTACTCTTAATTTTGTGTGAAATATAGAAGCAAATATGTAAAGAGCTGGATTTATCAGCTGATAACACCTATTCAATACTAAGGCTGCACTTGAAAGGAATTTAATTACTGTGAAAATATTCTTAGAGTGAGATCAGGAAAAAAAAGTGTAAACAAGCTGTGGCAAGTTATTATTCCATCTTTTTGGAATGCCATCTGTTCTTGCCCTCAAAACTTAAAAATTCATTAACTTTAGCAACATATTTCATATTTTGAAAAATATCATATGGTTTTGGGAATACACACATTTAAACATCAAGTGATTTTTTTTTAGACTTCTTTAATTGTCAAATATCTGCTGGCAACACACAAGTTGTCTTTGGGCATGGAAGAGCGAGAGAAAAAAAAAAAGACTGAGAGAGGAAAAACTTTGTATTGTTCTGACTTCATCATGACAAGTAATCATTTCATCATAGAAGTTCCCCCACTCACACTGAGATGTAGTGATACTGGTTATGGGCAAAAATAAATAATAGATTGAAATAGGTTAAGCACAAAAAAGATCAACAAAAAAATATAAACGACAAATCTCAAGAAAGAAAAAAGAGAGGATAGAAAATGATGAAAAATATACACCAAAATTTAAAAAAACCATAAGAAATTCATTTAACAGATTAAAAAAAAAACAAGACCAGATAACCACAGACCTTTTCTCCACCCTTGATGGTAAAGGTAGCATTGACAAGCACAGGTTCAAGGCCCAGGTCATAGCTGAGCGTAACACTGTCAAACTCAATCTGACCCTGGCTTGGCCACCCGTCTGGGAGACTCACTTGCTCTGAGAGGATCAAAACAAGACGAAGCACAAGGAGGAAAAAAATTAGAATAAACATGAAACAAAATGATCTGTGTCACTCAAGAATACAGCCCAAAAATTGCTTTTCGATGGTATCCAAAAACACCATTCTCAGAGCTCTTCAAATGGCATTTATTTAATCCCTCCCCAAACAATATCTAAGTTAACAGATACTAGCTCAAGGCAAATTAAAATTGAATGTCGCAGTGGAGTTTGTAAATAGTTGTAAAGCATGGTTTTAAAAAAAAATAAAATAACTCCAAAATTTGCCAAACAAAAGAAAAATTTTGCTTCAAAAAATTAAAAATAATAAATGCAAGCATATCCTCAAAATTTTAGACAGATCTCTGTCTCCTCCTCTCCCTACGTCCTTCTTCTTTAAAAAGCTCAATCTTCTTGTTCCCTTCCTTTGCAGTTTTTTGATCGACTTAGACATGAAAGAAAACTGCTTTTCACTTGTTTCCCTGACTCTGAAGACTTACTCTCTGCCTCCACCGACTGCTCTACTTCCATATCCGTGTACTCCAGTACTCGTTCCACAGCATTCATCGACATCTCAACTTCCGTGGAGATCCGCACTATCCAGTTCAGCTGACCTGACACCTGTAGGAAAGAAAAAAAAAATATGAGTGAACATAAAATGTAAGGAAAGTGCTATTTGTTGTTTAATGATTATATCACTTGTCTGCTTTACTTTCCTTTGCCTTAAACTGACTTATTGCCTTCCAAATCCTCACAGAGTTTGGAATTCAGGCCATAAGCAAAGGTTGTGACCCAATTTATAAAATTTGATCTTCCATCACAAAAACTTATAAATTACACAGCAAACACTAAATCTCTGAACAATTAAACCTGACCAACATATTTGATTCTTATAGTCAAATTAACAACTGGCTGAAGGGAATAATTCGGCATTCCTGTGCATTTTTTGACTAGCATATTGAATGAGCTTGTGAATTCTGTGGAGTAGTGATCAAGCATAATGGACACAAAACAATGGACACAGAGCAAGGCTCAATAAAGGCCTGGCCAAATAGCAAAACAAGGTTTCCTGAAAGTAGACTTATTAAGGATAATATTCACCATGTCCGTTTAGCTCAAAGCCAGAAAATAACGAAAATATTGCTCAAGAAAACTGCAGTTTGCATTTCTACAGTATAAAAGCTTCACTGACAAATGAACTTGATACTGTTATTTTATGCTAAAATGCTTAAAATAGCCTTAAATATTTTAAGGAAGTTCAATATCTGCTCACCTCAGTCAGCATTAAGAGACAAATTGTGTAAACTTCTGCCATAAACTTTATGTGAAACCTTCATTAGGTTCCCCATAGGGCAAATGGTTTGTGATATGATGATTTTCATTCGTGCCCTTAAGACCAAACCACTCCCTACCCCCATCTCAACAAATTATCGAGGAAGCAATCTAACTACTCAGCGGTCAACAATTCACACATTTACCATGAGAGTGTAGGTGATGCAGAGACCGATAAATGCTGGGTTAGCGAAGCCGTGGAGGCCAGAGCTGAGACTTGCCACGCAGGAGATAAACACCAATAGACAACTCATGAAGTCCTGAGGAGACAAAAGCAGACGAAGAGTTTTGATATCTGTCCATTTATAACAAAGTTGTTTGGAAAAAAAAGAGTCAATAAAGGACTTATGAATGGACTTGAAATGACTTAGAGCCGTTTTCATCTCATTCCTCCATCAGGAATGTCATGGCTGACTCTCCTATTATTACTGACATTTCAAATCATGATGTTTCTGTTGAAGTTTACTTGCCTGTAAATATTGATCATCAAGCATGTGAAATCTTTATTGATGACTTGAGCAGAATTATCAAAAAACATAAAAAAGACTGAGCTGCATAACAGAAATTTCAAGGAAAAAAAGGATATACTGAGAACTCTGATAAAAATTAAAATGTACACTAAATGAAATTTATTTTGCTTTCATGTTTGTAGAACTCACTCGCGCCTGGGCTGTTTTTTTGGCTCAACATTGTTCACAGCTTGAGCAGTTTTATGCATTAAGAAAAGTTCGAAGAAAAGGACACATCCCAACACAACACTTTTTTAATCAATATACAAACTTGTAAACAGAGAAAAAAAAAAAAAAACAGCTTGTATGTTAGTTTGATGATTTTTAAAACAAATTATTTTCCTAAATTCTCAAATTGCAAAATAAACAAAAAGTTGCTAATTCATGATTGATGTCATCAAAAAAGACAATTAAATTTTAAAACAACTGTTTTGACTCACTCCTAAACCCTTTATTTTATCTCAGACTTTTTGTTTTATTGCTTAGATCAACACTGACTGTATTGGATCAGAAGAATATTTCTATTCAAGTCTAAACCTCTTAGAAGTTTTAGGCTGATATTCATGATCAAGTTCAGAATCATAATTAAATTATGCTCCAGGTTTACTTGATCTGCCTTCTATATATGTCTAAAAAGTTCATTCTTTCTTATTTTCTAGCCATTTCAAAACATTTGTTTCTTGTCGGTTTCAAGTATTTTTCTCAGTATTGGGGACGTCAGAGTGAGTTCCCTTGTTAAAAAGCAATAACAGAAAGTTTCTGTCCTAATTCACTGAAACTTGAAACTTAAATAAACAAAAAGCCAAGAAACTTTTTTTGATGGTTCTCGTGAATGTATGAAAATTACCTTGAGAGAAAATAACTTATATTGCTGTCCTGCATATTTACAGGCTGCTTTCATCAAGAATGCTACTGACTCTGTATATGTGCAGGGCTCGTGGCAAGTGAGTGTTAATCCATACTGATAGATTACTATAAATAACTATTTGTACACACTCAGCTCTTTTCATTACATAAATCAGTTTAATAAAATTCCTTTTGGAGAAGAACAATGGCATGCTGGAGAAAGCATTCTCTCAGTCAGTACCTACCAGGCGTATCCCCAACCACCTGTTGGCAGTGTGTATGAATAGGAATGGTGTCACATTGGCATCTATTGCTTTGAATGCTCGTCTTTTGAAATCGGTCTGAACTCTGTATGGTTTTAAAAGTACATAAAAAAAATATTTACAAACAGAAATCTGTAAAAAAAAAAAAAACAAGTATATCAATCCAAAGTTTTAAAATTAATTGACGAAGTAGATCAAGGCAAATTCAAGCTAGCTGTTACTTTCAACATGAAACAATAAAATTTATACTTTGTTTCCTAACAAACAATTTTAATAACTGACATATTCTTCATCATCTAAATACAAAGAAAAGAAAAGCTATTCAGTGTTTTCCACTGTTAAACAGATCAATCCATATTCTGTTTTAGAAATTTTTAACTTCGAATCATTCACACCCTTGTTAGTCTTTTATACAAGATCGTACTCATTCTTTACAGAACAATGCTACATAAAACCATTACACAGCTTACCCATAGGCCCTGATGACAGTCAGGCCACTCAAAGTCTCTGAGAAAGTGGCGAAGATTGGAGACTTGGTCACACTATCCAAACGCTGAAGTTCTCTGAGTAGAAAAAAAATTAAATTGATACAGTATGTGCATTGGTGACATTTTTTACTTCCATGTTTAAAAAAAATAAATGAATACATGGGAAGAAAAAGATGCAAAGATGAAAAGTCTTGTTTAAAGCTTGCCTATCTATTTAATAACTTACTTCCCTCCACTATTTAATCACTTTTTCACGTTTTTTTTTTCCCTGTGCTTCCATACAATCATCAGACACTCTTTATCAACCCAGGATCAGATAATAATTGTTATGTTTACAATGGTCCACTCTCTCAAGCTAGATTAAGCCCTTTTAATAAACAAACATAAATTCTAACACCTTTTCCCTCTATCCTTCCCTCCTAAGGTAATCTCAAAGAGAAAAATAAATCATTTCCTTTCAGAGTCCGTCTTTCTCGCGGAATCTTTCTAGGCACAATTGCTGTTGCATTGTACTCTTCTAATATACTTGATTGTAAAACATTTACCTGGCTGACGCTCGGAAGAATCGCTGCAAACCATAGTAGAGAATGAAGAATGGAACTGCTGCAAACAGGAAGTATGGCGTTGTGACTGAGTTCACCACAATGGCTGACAGGGTGAATAACACGCAACGCAGGAGGTTCTCAAAATGACCTCCCAATCTCTGTCACAACACAGAAAAGAAAAAGGACAATTAGCAGCTTGATTTTAAATATTTTTTTTTTTAGATATAATTCAAGGAATTCATTGACCCTTAGTTCTACATTGCTGCCCTAATTGCCTACGGCAAAAAGGGCAGTAAGTAAGTAAGTAGTTTTACATATTCACAGGAGATAAATCAATAAGATATTTGATAGAGTTTTGCTTAAAATTTTCCATCCTGTGATGTTTCCCTTTTTAAATAGAATGCTCAAACCTCACAAGTATTTTTCAATTTCTGCAGATAAAATAGTATATTTATTATTTGTGAAAACCTTTTCAAGACATACCTGGTCTATGGCACTGATATCTGATGAGAACCTGTTTAGTATTCGACCAGTTGGATTTGTATCAAAAAATCTGGAAGGAGAAGGAGTCAGGTTTTAAAATTAGTCTCAACCTCTTACTCTCACAGTTTTGCAGACAGTTCACAAAACAAAAAACTTGTCAGGAAAAAGGATGGGAAAGGATTTTTCATTCCTATTGCATCAAAGATACAGCACAGAAAATATTCCAAAGATTTATAGAAAAGTTACCTCATGGGCAGGCGCACAACCGTGACTAGCAGATCAAAGAATAAGTTCCGTGATCCGACGTATCCCGTGTGGTGAATGATAATACATCCAAGCAGGGTGGCCAGCACCGCGCCCAGACACAGGTAGACATAGGTCATCAAATAGGGGGAGTGGTCAAACTGGGGACGGGACAGACAGCATATTTTTATCCTTTTCAGATTGTTTAATCACTAAAGAATTTTAGTGAGATTTTGATAGCTAAAAATAAAATTGAAAATATTTCCTTTTTTCTGGCTTTTCCTCCCCTCAATCTTCAAATTTTTTTCTCTAAGCATCAACGGCACACTGAAATGCTGATCAAGGTTTAAGTGAACTTACAAATACAATCTCGCAAAGATCTCTAACCATAGGTTAAATAAGTAATTTTTTGACGACATCGCCTAAAAAACGGAAAACATCACATTTCCCGTTAAATGTTCATCAAAATCAGGAGTTCACCAATGAACTGAATGGTAAGCCATATTCACATCCTACGTTTTTACCTCATGCACTGTGAAATTGACAGAGATTGAGCTCAGTTGAGAAACATTCCTGGCATAGACACCAGCCTCACTGGACCAGATGGACAGCCAGAAATTAGATGCCACAATAAGGGAGTGGTATAGCACCTGTTTTAAAAAAAGAAAACTTGATAAAAAATGGCTTAGAAATATTGTTTACATCTATTACATAGCTGCCATCTTTTAAAATGGAAAATACAGATTTTTTGGCATGATAAGTAAATTTAGTCAATGCAAACCTAGTAGATAATGTGGCCCATTAAGCCAATGAACCGGATAAGACCGGAGATCCTTAGGAGGCCTTAAAAACTTTGCTGGGCCGAGTAAATAGTTGTTTTAAGCAAGGAAAATTGCTGAAAATAGCTGCAAACAGTGAATGCTTGACCAAGCACTTATTTTTACATCCGATTAGAGGGATACTGCCAAATACGTACTTTTTAACACCTATACGGATAGATGTACTCAGAAGCTCAAGTATGTACTGAATATGACATTGTGTTATATGTATTGGGTGGCAACTTTGTATTTTATTTTACTGCCGCTGACTTCCTGACACCTGAAATTTGAAAGCAGTTTTAAGGTTAAAATGTTAGAGATTTCATGCTTTACCATTCTCGACCTTGTTATTTGTGAGGCAAAGATCACACAAATTTCTACCCAAAACTCTTTAAAAAAATAATCGATAAATCAAGCTTTCAATTAAGCCCATTATGAAATATAAATTTTTGTATGAAAAAAAAAAAGTGCAAAATTTCTTAGCCCTGATCAGGCATATCAAAGGATAAGTTACAGAAGAAACATTTCAATCTTTAGATATCTCAAACTAAAAATTTGAAGAAAATTCCAAATTGTCCATAATAGGTCAAATATGTATTCAAAGCAAAGGTTTTAGAATTATTTCATAAGTAAGTCTAAAGCAATTTCTTTTGAAATGACATGACATCTCAAACACTTGTCTGCGACATGATCTTTTCCTCAGATAACTCACCTGAGAGATGAGCAATTCCATTTGAAATGACATGACATCTCAAACACTTGTCTGAGACATGATCTTTTTCCTCAGATAACTCACCTGAGAGATGAGCGAGACAAGACAGAGTGTGATGGAGCAGCCCTGAAGGTAGCGCAGGTACACCCAGGCAGTGACCGCTCCGAGCTCTCTGTGCTCTTGCTTGATCAGTTTAGCTTTGTCCTCGCCCTGATCTGATCATCACAGTGAAGGAGAAAAAAAAAGAAAACCAAACTCTGGATGACATTATCATCACATTCTTTTTAGGTTCATTGTTCTTTTGAAGAATCACATGATGAAAAGGACCAAAATTAATTCTCTTCAAGATTATTAGAATAAGGTGTTTCTGATTGTGGTAAATTCGAATGGTTATCATGGATACATTCAGAAAAAAACAACAAAGAATGGTCCGAAACAAATGACAACTCTGACAATAAAAATGCTCCATTGAGTAAAATGTTTCAATACAGCGACGTTTTATTTTATATATTTACTATGAAACTAACTTGTTCATTGGATCTGTTTAGTTGTTGTTTTTTTTTATCCCGTAAAATTTCAAAAGTTTAATTAAAATGTATGTCGTCTTGTGGAAGAGTAATAATATGATAACTATGAGGCACAGCCACACTCAAGTGCACTGAAAATGTTCATCTGCTGATTCACCAAACAGCAAAAAATTGACATGTTAATCTTTACAAGGAATGTGAAATATGAGATCCTGCTGTAGATTTTGACAAAGGTTTTCATCAAGTAGTCCTAGAACCATTGTCAACTATGTGCAGACATAAAAAGAAAGTTTCTAAGTGTTCAGTCCAAGACAATCTAAAACCATCTTACCAACCAGTTCTACAACAGCATAGAGAGATAAAGAAAAATATACCTGGAAAAAGACTAACTTTATGCTACATGTGAAGATCTCCGACTACTGTTTCAGAGAAACCCAAATAAAATGTTTCCTTTAAACTGCTCAATTTATGTAAGAGTGTCCATTCCATCAAAAGTGGTAACCTAAGATGACCATAGGTCTTGGGGAAGCATTAGACAAGACTACCTACCTGTTGAAGTTTTGGTAAACGCCTCGTCCTCTCCCGCCTTGTTTGCCTCTTCCCCAGCATCTTCGTTGCTGGCCTCCGTCATCACCGACATTGCTGACATTTTGCGTCCTCCACCTGCCAGATTGGACAGCTGACCTGGCACACTCAGCTGGGACTGCAAATATCACGGGGTAGCAAGAAATTGAAAGGTGAGACAAAAATGCATTCAAGCACTACGGGATTGAGAACAGATGCAGACTTTGTGAGCAATGGTAAGAAAATTAATGTAATGACGTTGAAATATAGTTATAGTTTTAAAACCACCATACTCAACGATGAATAAAAGTATAGTATTTTAATTCATTTTGCGCTTTTAGATGTTTATTTTAAGACATGGATTTTTCTTTTCCTCAGAGGGTTGGGGGGTAAAGATATATTATAAATGCATCATAATTTTGCAAAAATTGTGAGTGCATGTTGCATTGCAATCCACACTTCTATACTAAAGCTGAAAAAAGAAACTTGATGCATAGCCTTTACTTTAAAAAAAAAAAGAAAAGAAAAGTTTGAAAATAATTCCTCAAATAAAGAGGTTTCAAACAAAACAAAATCCCAAATAATCTAACAGCAGAACCACAAGAATCAGAGAGAATGTGGATTGGAAAGGGAAATATAAAATGCAACGTAAATATTGACTGTTTCCTATGGCTACACATAAAGAGAGATAAAAGTACATTTTCATAGCCCTCTTTTTTCCCCCCGATTTTCTACAGAAAAAAAAAATTACAAAATAATGCTGCTGACAAACAGAAATATTTACTCTTACAGAAAAAAAAATTACAAAATAATACTTCCGATATTCAGAAATGTTTACTCATACAGTGGGGGAAACTAGATCCTTGCAACATATAGGCAGACTTTTAAGAAAAATCCTGCTCCGATGTAAAAACTATCATTTATAAATATCAATACTGATAACGAAAGGCTCTTGGCCTTGTTATATATCATGGCATAGAACTTTATCAAGTTTAAGTGGCAAACAGGCACTGTTGAAGCTTTTAATTGGGGTGATTACAAAAAAACATAAATTTAAAAAAAAAAATTTTAGTATGCTTTGAGTGTGAAGTATAAGCTATGTTTAGTTTTGTAGTAAGGGTGAATTTCAAAACAGCAAAACAAGTTAGACTGACCAGCAACATCTGAGCTGATGATGGATTATTTCTATTTAAATCGTTGTGATTATTATCATTATTATTTCAAAAGTAAGGCAATTACATGTTGATGGCTGCTGAGTATTATACTCGCAAGAGTGCCTGAAGTTTAGAAATAAGCCCGATGGCGATTTGATTGGTTTGTAAATGGGCTCTGAATCATTCCGTACTGAATAGGCTACAACCAGTTTCATTTGGTTTTTGTCACTACAGTTGTGTTTATGTTGATGAAACTTTTTCGAGCCTAGAGACTTTTTTAATGCTCAGCACTGCATAAGAAAGGATATAGAAATCTGGCAAAAAAAAACAAAAACAAAACAAAAATCTGTAACTAAATCTTACTCATAATTGATGAAGTTCAAAAAAAATTAGCACTACAGTTATACAATTTGAAGAAATGGTAAAAATGTGAACACTTAGTCAAAAATCTGAATGATTAAGACATCAATGCTAAAAACAATACTGACAAATTTAAAAGATGTAAGAAAATTACAAAAAAATATCCAATGAAATCTAATTGCCGTGTTCAACCTAGAGCATACGCTGTGTAACCATTTTCACTATTGCAAATGCAGTGACTGCATCCTAATTTTTTGACAGAAAAATTTTTCAGTTAAAAGTTTTCAATTTTCATTTATTTTTAAGATATTGACTGAGATACTTTTCATCCACTGCCATTGCAAAAAGGAAAAAGAAAATGCATGTCTATATCTTAAAGCATACTAAATGGTGAATCATAAAAGAAATGGATAACTAAGAGCTCAAGGAAACAGAATTGGTATGACCAAATCAACAAAAATATATCATATAAAGAGTGATATATGGACTGTTATTATTATTATTATTATTATTATTATTATTATTATTATTATTATTATTATTATTATTATTATTATTATTATTAATTTAAAAAGTGCAACTAAATTAAAAGATTCAGATGTTAAAAAATGTGACTCAAAACACACTTGCATAAAATTGATGAAAAAACCAAAGATAAAACAAAAGGCTCCAGAAGGCCCACACAAGGGTGTAAACATTATATACTTACAAAGTGTCTAAGAAACTATTAGGAAGAAAAGATAGAATGTAAGGTAGTGGTGGAGAGCTAAGCACACAGGTAAAATACAAAATATCATTTTTATTTTAAGAGGAAAGAAAAAAAATTCAGAATCAGGAAGCCAAAAATATTGCAATAGATTCTAAGCTTTAAAATGGAGGAAAATTATTCAGATTAACATGGTGGTTCAACTTTATGTATGAACATAGATAGGCAATCCATATATTTAACACTGCCTTCTTAGATATATCTATCCTCCTTCTTATTCTTCTTTATTAAATACTAATTTGCCTAGTCAGTCAGCACTGCTGTCAGAAAGAAAAAAAATCAGTGATATTTGTGTGCACAATGACTAGATGTGAAGGGATGCCACAAAATGAGACGCTTTGCGGCAGAGAAATTTTTGGGTAAATGCAATTTTCCTAAAGAAAGCTTGAAATTTTTTCGTTATTTTCATATTGTTTCAGAAGTAAAAACACTTTAAATAGCCAGGATTTCAAGCCTTCTTGAGGAAAATGACATTTTCGCAAGGAGTCATCTGTGGCAAAACATCTCATTTTGTGGCATCGCTACACATATTACTAGAAAGATGAAAATCATAAGCCTGCATCACAATGGAAGTAAGTATAATTCTACAGTGCAAGTCAATCCATGTCCTCCATATCCCAATCTAAGGTGATAGTTTTGCGCCCAGTTCAAATAAGTGGATCGTCTCTTTTTTTTTCCACAAGATGTATGTATGTATAATGTAAAAAATCTAAATATCTGAGCTTCTTATTGGTCAGGAATCGCATGAAGTATATTTTCTGATCTATAACCATTTTCTGAAACAAATATATATAACTATTTTATTTTAGGTATAGAGACTGGAAAATAAAAGAGGAAAAATCTACTGCCTAACTTTTTTTTTCATCCTTCCTTCAAATTTGTACGACAGTTATATAAGAACTAACCATAGAACTTTTTTTTTTTCAAATTCCTATGCTTTTCAAAGCATTTTTAAGGGCTTGGGAGAAGCTAGACTATTTTCACCTATCAAAAGCCTTAGAAAAATCTGTTGCTATTGAACAATTATCTTTAAATGTTCCAAAAGGGCATCCTATTTGTTTGGGCTCATTCTGAGACATAAGAAGAGTGCAAAGATAAATTTAAAGTTTTGAAAAAAATATAAATGTAAGACATCTCAATAAACTTATTATTATGTTTACTCCCTTTTCCCTATTATTTTAAGAAAAAAAAAAAGCAAGTTATTCATATCAATGTGTTAAGAGAAGAAAATATCAAGAAACGAAATATTAATTTTTTTTCACCAGATTATTACATAAGCTAACTTCTAAGTCGAGCTACATTTTTTCCATGACAATGAGAAGGTTGTCACCTTCCTCATTTAATTCTGGAACAATGATTTGTTTTTTTTTCAATGAACAAAAACAAAAAAAAAAATCATTTTTTTTACCCTAGAAGAATTATTTTTTATTAAACTCACTCATGATGGTGGCGAATATATATAACTCTTTTTTGTATAATACCCACCATTTTTTCAATCTCAATTTTTTAGCCTTTGTTAAGGTTACAAGCGGGGTGAGAGGAAGGAAAAAAAGGGTTATGCTTTAGATAGAGAGAGAGAGAGGACTCATTAGATATTGGCAAAAAACAGGCACATCTGAGCCCGGTTGTACGTTTATCCAAACCTTACTTGTAAGAGTCTTTGCTTTCCACCTGAATCAAAATATTAAGAAATGTGCACAAGCTTTTTTTGACGAAACAGATAACAGCTTAAAAGTCTTAAATATTCCAAACTGCTATTAAATATTAAATAATTCGAGTTTAGAGTGCATTTAAATGATTTGAATGGAGATGTGAAGGCAGTGTAGACTCTTGTTTAGTTCATATAGACATGTTAGTTTCATGTGCAAGTGCTTGTGGTCAAAATTTATAATGGAGACATAGGAAGCACTCAAAACATGTATTACATAATCAAAAGCAGTTTACCTAAGTTGTAAAAATCCACAGCATGCAAGTCCAAAAAATATATATGTATAATCATGAAAGGGGTAATAAATCTTGCATTATATCCCAAGATACATAGGTGTTAGGGTTTAAGTCCTTGACATTGCATGATCATTTGTGGTCTGCATTAAGTAATAGAGAAAGCTGATGCTGGTATACAATTGGCTACATCATTTTCAGTGTAAAGTAGGTTTATATAAAAGTCCCACCCGACCCTGTAAGGCGTACCCCACCCACTCCCTTATTTACTCTCCCCAGCCCAGTGATAATTCCATCCCCTCAAAACAATGTGCTTAAAACATTGATTAGAAAGGCTATCTGAAGGGGAGACAATATTTAACAAGATGAAAAACTAGCGAGGTGTTGTTCGAAATCAGTGTACGACGCATGATGCGTTTTGTTATCAAAACAAGTGTAAAGTAATTTAAGCAGTTAGAGAGTTCACAGGGATATAAATATCATCTTGATACACAACTGTTAAGTCAATGCAAGTACTTCAGTAGCAGATATCTATGACTAACATATGCATTTAGCACAGTTTGTTGTATAAAGCAAGGCTATACACAGGTTTTAAAGACAGGTAAGGCAGATGAGAGACTAGAAGAAAAGAACAGCAATATGATTGCTGATGATAAAGATTTGGTCCATCACTCCGAAGGGAGACACTGTTTTATTACATTACAATAGTTAAATATCCCAAGCAGAGATTTGCCTGATGCAAAGCAAATGCACAAAAAAAACAAAAAAAAAGCAGGTGACTTTCCCAAAAGGCACACAGACAAGTATTTAAAATGCCATTTCTAGACAACATAGATGTGGACAAATCGATGAAAAGCCACACCAATCACAAATTTGGAACATTAATTCTAAGGGGTGGAACAAATCAAGAAACATCATTTTGACTTGCTAGCCGTACCAAGGAAGGGAAAAAGAAATGGAAAGAAGGAGCAAGTCATTTCACCAAAAGTGCAGTCCTGTATGACGCAGCTTGAGAGAGTCAATCACAAGGAGAAAGCATACCCAGTCTGAAGAGCTGGCATGCCATCACAGGCCATGGATCGTGATGATTTGTCAAAAATGGTCTTAACCATTCGTAAGATGCCACATGTGAGAGAGCAAGAGAGAGAGAGAGAGACAGACAGACAGAAAGACAGAGAGAGAGAGAGGGAGGGAGAGAGAGAGAGAGAGAGAGAGAGAGAGAGAGAGAGAGAGAGAGAGAGAGAGAGAGAGAGAGAGAGAGGAAGATGAAGCTGAAAAGACGATGAAACATACTGTAGAGCCCACATGAGTCCAACTGTATCAATGCTCAACTTGAGACATAATTTAGGAGAATCCAATTATGTATGTAAGTTTTTGCAACTTCAACTCGATGTTTCGATAATTAAAATTGAATCAGGCATTCCCTAAGAGCTCAAGTAAAGCAACTTCTACTGGACTGAGAATGGTTAGGACGAGCCACGAGTTGTACAGAGAAAGATATGACAGCTGGTGAGAAATACGCAGTGCCATGCTTTTCATACGTCAAGCGTTTTGTGAGTGGGAGGAGCTACGAAGGAACCACTGACCTGGGAGGAGGAGGAGGGCCGAGTTGCTGTGGTGGTTTCATGACTGACCTGACTGCCTCCACTCTGTTTCCTCTCCAGACCGAGCCAATCTCCGCTGCCGCCACCTGCGCCTCCCGCGATGCTCAGAGATTCTTGTTTCTGGCTGCTCAGGAGAGACAAAAAATGTTGTTTTGGTCAACTGCCAGATAACCTTGAAGCCTCTATTAAAAATAAAACAAGCCTCTCCAACACAGGATAGAGCTTAAAAATTTGATACCTTAGTTTACGTATGGGCTCGCAGACTATTTATCTGCTCAGCAGAGACGGAAAAGATTGTTTTGGTCAAAGTCCATCCACAACCAGATAATCTTAAAGCCTTTATTAAAAATGACACAAGCCTCTCCCACACTGTACACAGCTTGGAAAATTTGATATCTTAGTTTAAAGATGGATTGCAGCCTATTAATCTGTAGATTTCAAGCCAAGCCTTTGACCGCGCAGCGATTTTCACTCCCAATGTTAGGTATGGAAGAGAAATTAACAAAAAAGATGATGTCATTTAATACTTCATTTCATATTCATGTGATGTCCACAGTGATTCAGGCATGTTGCCAAGATATTTTAGCAAGAGTCACTAAATTAATTTAGGCTCTTCTATTTTGGAATTTCTTTTCCTCAGATACTAAAACCTCTTGAGACCAAAAGAAATAGTTAAAGTACAATTATTTTTTATAATCTTAAAAGAAACACTTTTCATGAAGGGGTAAAACTTTACAATTCAAAACTCATCTTTTTGCCTGATATGCCCATTTTGCATCACATAAAGCTAGGAACCAAAGAGTCTGTTAAAAAATTTAGGCAAAACTTACTGGAGGCTTTTATTTTAAGATCAACTGAATTATTTAAAATTTTTCCTCCACCTGATAATATTAGGCCCTTTGTCATTGACAAAATTTGACTCCTATAAATAACACTATATCTAATTCAGAGATAAGCAATAAAAAAGAAAAAAATTGATGATTATAGATAAAATTACAGCTCACATCATATCATGGGCCTTGGCATCTCGAATGGCTTTCCTCCAGGTCTCGTAAAGATCAGGGTCAAACTTCTTCACCTCTCCGACTCTACCATGAAAGTGGATGTGGCCATTAGCCATCACAACGACCTGCAGGATTGTGAAATAGGAAATGCTTGATCATTTTTTTTCATGGAATAAACATAGACACAACTGCAACAGAAGCTGTGAAAAGTGCTCTGAACCAATCATCCAGGTTTGGAGAGATATTCAGCAAAAGTTGGAAATAAACAAATTTAAGTATGAATGGCATTTAGTTGTTTATTATTCTTGCCACACCAGGGACAATTTTTACTTCCAATTGCGGATATGATATCACCACATTCCTGTTTATCAAACTTATAATAGATATGCATCCAAGAAAAAGTCCTCAGAGAGAAAACAAAACTTTTTTTTCCCTTTAAAAGAACTCCCATTTTGACATAAGCTAATTGACAAGGTAGGAGGAAGAAAGTGAAGATGCAAAAAAAAATCGTTTCATCTATGAACTCCATAAAGATATATCAATAATGTTTAACCCAGGCAAAAAAAGAGTATATAAACAAAGCCTCAAAAAAAAAAAAACAACAACAAAGAAAATGCTTCAGTAACAGCCATCAAAAAAGACCAGTTGCCCTTACTTTTATACACTAACATGTTTTACATGCTCCAGTCTCACCTGATGTGCATGAGTCAAGGCCTGGAGGTAGTGTGTCACCATGACAACAGTCCTGTTGCGTTTGACAAGTCTTCGAAGTATGGCATCCTCAAGGACCTGTCTTCCTACATGGCTATCAAGTGCTGACAGTGGGTCATCCTTGATAAAGAGAAGGGCAAAGTAAATAAGTAAAGAGCTTCTATCTTTCAAGTCTACAGCAATGCAATAACCAATAAACTTTTAAGTCAGTTACAGTTTAACTGTTATAGAAAGTCTTTGAAATATGGCATCCTCAAGGACCTTTCTATATGGCTATCAAGCGCCAACAGTGAATCATCTTCAAAATAGAGCAAGGCAAAATAAATAAATAAAGTGCATCTATCTTTCAAGTCTAAAGTAATGCACTATAACTATAATAAAAAAAAAATTTTTTTTAAGTCATTTACAGCTTGACTATTATATAAATACCGAAACATAAAATAATCTGAGCATTTCCCTACCAGTAACACAAGTTCTGCCTCAGAGTACAGTGCCCTTGCTATGCTGACACGCTGCTTCTGACCTCCACTTAAGTTCACACCCTGAGGAAAAAAAGAAGAAGAACAATGTCGTAAAATATGCTATTGTGAGTATGTGATAAAGAAGGTGTAAGGGTATTTACTGAAAAATAAATAAGACTTTGCTAAGAGCCATATCAAAAAGCGTGAAGGGCATTTGTATAGGGATAAGAATTTGACAGGCGGCTCCTCATAATAATTCAATCTAGAAAAGGTGATAAACAAATAATTCTTATCTTGAATATTAAACAGAGTTGTAACAAACTCGTATGGCTAAAGAACAGTGTCAAAATTCATTTAATCATAAATTGACTGAATGTCTTAGCAAACAAAAACTTTTCAAAAGGATTTATTTTGTTTCACAATGCATGTCAATCCTCTCCTCAATAAGTATTAACAATTCTATCAAAATCATAAATTTCAAATGAATAGCATGTACCCTAATAAATCAGAATTCTATGGCCTTTGAAACTTGGAAAGTAAATTAGAAAAAAAAAATTCTTTAAATGATCTTTTCAGAAGCCTACTTTTCTATGCACAATTCTGTCATTGTTACAGTATTATGAATCTGAAAAGAATGAAAGTAACAATATTATCGAGCAGAGTTTGAAATTTTCTTATTGAAGTTCAGGCAATGAATAAAGTTAATAAAAAAATACCAGTGTGGAAAATAATATGATAAACCATAATAATAGTAATCATAATAATGATAATAATTATAATAATAATAAGGTAAGAAAACTAAAACTGAATCTTACATTCCCAAATCTATATGTATAACTTGTGTTTGTTGTCTCAAGACAACTAATTTCACCTTTCAACTCATTTACTTTGGCCAAGATACATTTCCGTGGCCCACACAATTGTGCTTTACCTTCTCTCCTATCTCTGTTTCGTCTCCCGCGGGCAACTGTTCAATGTCTGGCTGGAGAGCACAGGCTGAGATTGCTTTCTTATATCTGCAAGAAGATGTTAGGAACAGGTGAGTTTTCGAGAATCAATAAAAAAAAAAACATGTTTATAGCTTTCCTATAGGATAGCAGATTCAGCACTTCACTTTCATACCCCTACAAGCCTTAACACGCCGGGACAATATCGCATCATTACTTTAGGGCATTACAATATCTCTGCCAGTAGGGCATTAACTATTTCATCATATTGTATAAGCATTTCTAACAATAAACCATTTTATTCTTTTTTCATTGCAAGACATGGCATACTTTTTGTCTTTCCCCCTTTCACATTTACCTTCTCCAGACAAACGGTTTCCCAAACAGAATATTTTCCTTCAGAGAAGCATTCAGCAGCCACGGCCTTTGGGAAACATATGCCATATTTAAGTTCCTGAGGAGAAAAAAAATCCCAAGTATTTTTTTTTCATTCATATCCCTCTTTTCTTAGTCATTGCGAAATAATTTTAAGACATATATGACTGTTATTGAACAAAATAAAAAAAAAAAGATCAAGTAAGTGAAACCTAAAAATTAATGTAAAATGTGTCAGACATTAATTAAGGAAAAACTCTGGTCACAGCAGGAAAGTAATACATGTATTTATACTAATAAAAGTAATGGTTATCAGTTACGATGAATAGCTACTGAACCTACATAACATTCAAGAAGAATAATAGATCTTGCCATTTAAACTACCAGAATTGTACATGCCCTTGTTATAGAATTTCATTGACTCAGATGTTAGAACAGCAGGTTTACAATTTGATGGCATAGAGCAAATCTTGGTTAAATCCCAAAGAAGTTCCAGGAATGAAAAAAAAAACAAAAACAAAAGGCAAATACCTTGATGATTTCCATTTTTTTTTTAAGCTGGTCTGTCGATGAGATTCATGAAAAATTTATGAAAAATTGAATGGATTTGTGACAATTAAGTGAGAACAAGAAGAGAAGCTAATGGCACACACTAAACGACTACAGACCTGGATTTGAACAAGGTGCCTGAAACCTGGATCATTTCTCCAAGAAACGCTGAAAGCAGTGAGGACTTGCCGGAGCCCACAGGTCCGACCACCACCGTCAGTTTGCCTGAGTTTGGACATAAAAGTTTCACAGAAAAAGTCTTAAGCAGATAGATTGCAGTTCAAAGACTCTTGAATCAATAGCAAAATCATATATGTCATAGGACTGAGCATTTCAATTCATCGAGAGGAGAGAGAAAGAGTACCAAAGAATACCAAAATTAGAGTACCATACAACAGAAGTTCTTCATACTTTTCTCTTTCTTGCCAAGTGGATATTTTTACACTGCTTAAATTTTGCTAGCTCAGAGTCGATTTTTCATAAACTGACATAAACACGGCAAGATAATGCAGAGAAATTTTCGCAACAAAGCGTGTGGATGTATGGAAACACAGAGAGGTAATTCCATCTTAAGCCAACAAACATTTTCAGGCACTAAATGACACTTCAAGTTTTAAAAAAATAATTAAAGTCGCACTGAAACTTAATAACTGGCAATGCTGGTAAAGCATGGAATTGATAATAAACAGATGAATTCCTATGCTCTAGCCTTCACCTTGAGGTATCTTGACATTGACATGCCTAAATGAGAGGTGGTCTCGGTTTAGATACGAGGTTAAAATGAAGTTCTTTCAGAAACCTAACAACCCACAATGCTGGTAAAGCAGGGAGCTAATAAGAAACTGATTTATTCCCCATCAAGCTAGCCTTCACCTTGTGGTATCTTGACATTGACATCCCTGAGGGAGAGGTGGTCCTTGTTGAGGTCCCAGGTGAAGTTGCCTGCCTGCACCTCAACCATGTTCTGGGCCTCCACCAGCGAGAAGTCTTCCAGGGCTGCGTCATCCTCCTCCACAGACCGCTGGCTATAGTTCCTGCGTCGCTTGTAGTCTCCTGCACATATACAGGATTATCAAATATTGCCGTAACTGATTCTTCTACAGTTAAATTAATTTTCATTGAATCAGAACATTTATCTGGATCTTGTCTAGGCTAGGCCAAGGTGCAGAAAACCGTCAGAGTGACAGAAGTATTGGAAGCAACAAAGAATTGAGAAATGTGGAAGGAAATATGATCAAAATATTGAACTTGATGATGATGGATTTTGTGCACTAGGCACAAAAAAGAGAACAATGGACATATTTAAATTAAATAGCAGTGGAGCATTCAGTAAATGTTTAAAAAAAACAATGAAATAAGTTGGTATCACGAAATATTTAATTCCTGATACTGAGCCTTTTTTTATCATAAATAACAATGTAATTAAAGATAGAACATTTGTTGACTATGAAATTAGACCACAGAAGTACTGGCAAAAAACTAGCTTCCTAATAAAAACACTGGCCAAAAAATAGCGTCTCAATATAAGCACAAGAAAGCGTGTAAAGCAAACACAACAAAAACCAGAAGAGACAGCGTTGACTAACCTGTGACTTCAGATACAGCCAAAGCCGGAGCACTAGACTTGCGCAGGAGAGCCATGTTAGGCCGCACATCCAGCAGCTCCGAGCTTGTCGCATTACGGTTCAAAACAGGGTTGGCATTCAGGCTTGGGGTTCGTTTGTGCTCCAGCGGGCTGGCCGAGCCCACACTTGTACTCATCACCACAGTGCCGAAGCTGCCAGTATCTCCACCCTGACCTCTTTCCAGGGACGGCTCAAGCAGTTTTTTGCTTCTCTCTGGAGACTGTCTGGGCGTCTGGGCCCCGTGGCCCTGTTTAACACTGTGACTTGAAGCGAGGCTGTGGTGGCTGGCAGAGAGCCGGTTGCTGTTGCCAAGATCCTGCTCTTTATCTTTCAGCGGCTGTAGCTCGATCATATACTGCTGCTGATTGTTTGAGACGGATGGACGGCCATCAGTAGACACAACTGAATCCATCTTTTCCAACTATGATATATATAAGAAAGAAATTGATATACAGTATAAAAATGTTATACTCTCTAGATCAATAACACATCAATGATTTGAAGTAGAAAAAGAAAAAGAAAGGAAATGGCCATAACAGTATTAAAACATATATAGTTTTCACACTAATGTTAATGACAACAATAATAATAACAACAATGACAATAAAAAATATCAATATTAATAATAATAATAATAATAATAATAATGATAATGAAAATAATAATAATAATAATAATAATGATAATAATAATAATAATAATAATAATAATAATAATAATAATAATAATAATAATAATAATAATAATATTAATAATAATAATAATAATAGTATTAATAATAATAACAGCAATGATAGCGGTGATCATAAAAAAATATATTACTAAAACTATAATACACTTTAACTGGATGCTGAGTTTTCAGGGCTGAAACTTTTCATGTAAGAGGTGTTTTCCATCAATTGAAAATAAAATTAAAATTATAATGCAGACCAAGAAAGAAGCAAATGAGACTTAAGTGGGATTGTAAAGCCTCCCAAAAAGAAGGTGGTCATAGAAAAACCTTGAAAGTTTTCCTTAAACATGCAAAAAAAAAAACTCACCACACCATGCCCTGAGGGACCTGAATCGAGCCCAATACTACAAGACTTTGAGAAACTTGGCACAGAGTCCAAGTGATGATCGATCTCTGAGGCTGTCAGATACGGCAAAAGTCGTTGGGTGCTCACTCTAGCATTTGCTATAGATGCTGACAGAATTGACATGATCTAGTGAGCAGAGGAAAGAGCGAAAAAAATATTTCCTGTTTACTTTTTTTTTTCCACCCAATACTATCATCTATCAAACAATTTTCAGAAGATGAAGAGTCAATTTCCAAAAGAAAAAAAAGCACATGGTAAGGGATTCTAATGAGTCCATTTTGCAATCATGATTATTTTATAAATTGCAAGAAAAAAGTATTACAATTCTAAATCTTTCATGAGTAATGATTTAAGACTGTTTTTCATTGTCAATATGTAATGCAATTAAAGAAAAGGTTTTTTTATTTTCACTATGTGATATTAAATTTTTAAACATTTCACAACTTTTGGTAAAAATTCATATCATTTTGGAGTTCATGAACTCAAAATGGCCACAAATTCTCTCGCCTCTTTTTTAAAAACAGTTTAGCCCTTTTTATTTTTTTTTTAAATAACAGTCGAACCATTTTTTCTCTTTGAAGAATTTCAAACGATTCACTGATTACCAACCTGAAGTGGGCCTTGAAGAAGGTTAAACAAAGCTAGAACTGACATGGCTGCTCCTGCCGTCAAAGGTTCATCCTCAAACAGCGGGTAAAGAGCAAATGTCTGAGGACAAACAAGATTGAGCTCGTAATGAATGAAAATACAGTTACATAAATAAGTGCTTTCATTACAAGATTATTCAATACAATCAAGCAATATTGATAAATAGAACTTGATATAAACAAATTTTATGACAAGACTTGAGATGGATTTTCCCAATTTCCCAAAATGAATCAACGCTCTCATTTAACTAAAGGTGGGTTTTAAGTATAAATTAAGGACTTGGTCATCATAAAGTACTTGTGAAATGACATAATATATAAATGAACACAAAGATTTTGATCTAGGTGCTACTCACCAGTAAAGTGCCAATTACTGGAGCACAGATGCCAATGAATCCTGAAGAAGTAATTATCAAAAAGCACATTTTTTTCTCTTCTCTCTTTTAAATGAAAGAGTAAATTTTGTAGCCTACTGATTCAACAAGAACAAAAAGAAGCATCACTAGAAAATATATTAATTGACAAAATTCAGAACTTCTTTGCTCAGCAATGAAACTCCTTTTCATTGTTAAAATTTGACTCTTTACTTACAGATAAAAACTTGGCCATCAAAGTCAAAGGAAAACAATCAAAATGACCACAGTGTCTTGAAACTGCATTTTTAAACCAACAATACATCGATTTGGACGATACGAAAGCTAGTTGTATATCACCAACAATGCATCGATTTGGAAGATACTAATGCTAGTTGTATATCACCAGCAATGCATCATTTGTTCAAAAGGAAAGAAAGGAGATTTAGGAAGAAGTGCAAAAAAAAAATCAATTAGCCTACTGGCTATTTGCTAGAGCAAACTGAGACTCACTGCAAATCATTTTCTGAGCAGCTCACTCAACAAGAAAACTAAAAATAAATAAACATCGTAAGACTTATCATTAAATTTTTTTTCTTCAAGATTGATGTTACCACTTGGTTAGAAAAAGTAGAAAAAAAAGAAAATAGAAGTTATTTCCTTATCAATAAGCCTACCCATCAGAGCCTTGAACATCTGGTTGGGGAACAAGAACGAGAGCTCTTTCCATCGAGTCTCTATCACTGCATTTGCAAATGCTCTCTCCCAAGCCAACAACTTTATAACTTTGATGCCCTGTAGGATCTCATTGATTTTTTTCACACGTTTATCAGAGTAAACCTGGAAAAAAAAAAAAAACAAGGTGAAATACACTGAAACTGTTACACTGAAATTTTTGAAAATGCATCAAAATATTTTCGTTACAACATATTCTAGTTTATAATTTACAATAAAAAAAAACATTGTGGCTTATTTATGTATTGTTTAACAGTGTTTTTTTTTTCATATATCGTTTGGTCTTTAATTCCTTTGAAGTTCCAAGAGGTGCAAGTATTGCTAAGATTTTAATACCTTTTTGTCAAGACTACTTTCTCTTCATTCTAACATATTGTAAAAAAGAAAGATAAATAAAAATTAACCTTAAAATTGAAACCTAAACCAGAGAAACATAATTACTTCATTCATACAAATCATACAAAACGTAATTACTTCTTTCATACAAATCAGTCACACAAGTATCCTATCACTTTAGATTCAACCATGTTACACTGTATAAGAAATGAGGGATGTATAGACGAAAGTCTGCTATAAACGTACACCAACTTACCAAACCCTTCTTCTGCACCACAGACATTGCCACCCCTATGAAATACATGACTGGACCAGCTAGAATGACGAACAACCCACCAATGAGGGCAGGAACTCCCAGTTTCCAGTACATGAGCAGCAGGGCCAAAACCACCTGTGAAAACGAAATGTATAAAATAAAAATTTTATTTTATGAAAAAGAACTACAGACGGTGAATTATATGTTTTAATTATTTCTTATAACACAAAATATTGCCTCAGAGCAATGTTAACATGGCACCTTTTGAACTAAATTTTAAATTGATACGAAATGGTGATCATGATTATGATAGTATAATATGTAAGGATAGACTTTGCTAAGAGAAAATTATTTTTTTATAATCTAATCAAGCAAATTACCAAACATAGAGATTCAAATAAGAAATGGAAATGTTTACCATAACAATAAAAAAAACTTTAAGGATTTATTTTTCACTCCCTAATGCAGTTTGGACGCCGGTATAAACTCATGAGTCTTTATTACAGAGCCAGAATTATTTAGAGATTGCAGACAATTTTCCCCACCTGCACAGGTAAAGCCCACGTATAGTGTACGAAGAAGTAAAGAAACATGATGAAGGTGGAGTCGATGGACATGTGGTTCATGATGGAGCCCACGGTGTGAGAGCCACTGCTCAGCTCGAGCGTTGATAACTTCAAAGTTTTGCTGAAAACCATGGTCTGAGGGGTGAAAAACATAGAGAATGGGGTGAACAGAATCAGAAAATATTGATAAAAAGTGGATATAAAATCGCTCTCAAACATAAAAAAAATGAATTTTCATTATCATCACACCTTCAGGGTATATATAAAATCACAAATTTATTTCTTCGTTAACATTAATATCAAAGAAATAAAAAATATCCTTGCGCAATTTTCATTTATGGCCTCCTCAACCTTTTCAACTTCACAAGGATTTTAAAAATAGTGGTCTACGTTATTAGTATGAACAGCTCTTTCTTCCCCCCCCCCCCAAAAAAAAAATTTTCCTGCAAAAATAGTAGGGAAAGGAGATTGTCAAAAATGTTAAATTTCCTTTCAAACACTTAGTTATGATGTGTATCTGTTTTTTTTGTTGGACTTTTTTTTATTGTTTTAAGCATGCAATTATAGAAATCTTTATCTAGTCAAGGGTGAATTTTGTTTTGGGAGAGATTTTATCCAAAGAATAAAGAAAAAAAGACTGAATTAGGAAATAATCTAAAGAAGTACCTGTACAGCTGTCCTTGCTCTAATTCCTTCCCTGATGACAACAAAGTGATGGTTTTGCAATAAAGTATGTTGAAGTACAGAGGCTAAGAAGAGAACCACTGACAGGACGTATCCATTGCAGAAGAAATCATCCACTTTCACAAACATAACTGCCTGGATAAGAAGGAAGGAAAGAAAGAAATATTTAGCTCACTGTGGAAGCAAAGATAAGTGGGCAAGTGTTATCATAATCAAGAAGGGAAAACAGAAATCATGCAAAATGTTTGAGGTGCTTCTTGTGGAGGAAACAATGCCTTTTTTATCCTTGATAAATTGCTCTGAGAGATTTTTACAATATTTAACAAAAAAAAAAAAATAGAATCTCACAATATTATACCTCTTGAATATGTTTATAACATTAGTTGACTAATAATGTTGAATCCAAACTGATTTACTGATCTTTTTTAAAGTTCATTAAACATGTAGGTTTACATAAATGCACAACTATGAATCCCCGAAAGGTAGCCCACCTTTATGCTCTTTTTGTGGGAATCGCAAGTCTTCTTATACGTGTTGAAGAAGATCTTAATATATATTTGGAAAATACAGAAAAAGTCAATTGACCTTTATACACCATTGGATCCCAAATTGAGGTTCTGACAATAGATCACAAAGGGTATGTTGAGAAATTGAAACTTACTAACTTTCATTTGTTTTTAAATAAAATCGCTGAAACTGTTAACTTAAGGAGTGTACATTGCAATAATTGCATAAAAATGTAACCAATTTCATAACCAGCAAATAGAGACTCATATCAGAGCGAGAAGCTACTAGATAAAATAGGAACCGGATTTTACAATTAGGAATGCGCTTTAACAAAGAGTTATGTCCCTTTATTGGAAGTTTTGAGTTTTATTCAACAACCAAAAGCACTTTGAAGATCTAGGCACAACTAAATAATTTTGGTGTAAATGCTTTCTCATATGCTCGCTTTATGTTTCCCTTTTTAATTTCAAATTTCAAATCAGCCTGCATTCTTACAAACGCTATCACTTGATACAATAATCACAATTTAACATAGAGCTCACGACCTCTGACCAGGTAGCGTAACTCTTTGTGAAATCGCATTCCCTATAAACATCAAAGCTGGGAAAGAGTTTAGTATGACCTATTACGACCTAATGGATCACGATGACCAACCTTGGGAGGCTTTATTGTTGTAGTATCATTTGCAAAGGGCAACGGGCTGCTAAGATCCCCCTCTTGTTCCTCATAAGCGTAGTTCACAATTCTTTCTATCAGCAGAGGACCGACAAAGGCAAGGCAGTCACCGACGAGGCGAAAGAAACCCGAGAGCAGTAGCATTGGCCAGGATGCACGGAACAGCGTTAGCATCAGGGACGGACTTCTGTTATTTTGTGTAGCATTGAACTGGAGGGGATTTATAAATGATAATAATATTTGAAATAAAATGATCAATATTATAAGATGCAGATCGATCTTAATATATTTAATTTTCACTAGCTTGAAATGTTCAAGTTGATTTTAAATAAAAAGATTATTGAGATTACTGAAAAAAGATTCGAGAAAAGAAGAGTCATACAGGCTCACCAATTGCTCTGTTTTTTTTTTTTCACTTTTATTGATGATGAGGTAATTTTACTCTTGACTTAGTAATCAAAAAGAAGCAATAAAAACAAACAAAAGTTACTAGGTAAAGACGGGGCCCGTCTTTTTTAGCCAAAGTTACTAATAGACCTATTCCACATGGGAGGAAATAAAGGGGAAGAGATATACAGCAACAACATAATAAGCTGCGAAGAGGTATTATTACCCTTTCTTCCTCAAAAAGTATTTGTAACTTCCGATACATCCTTGTTGCCTTCTCACTCTGTCAAAAAAGAGAAGAAATACACTTCAAAGTTAAAATGCAGATATTATACATGTATCGTATGATGTATTTTTAAAATTTTTATTTAATAATTCTATAAAAGGAAAGGAAGGGAACAGAAATTGGAATAAAAGACATAAAATGCTAAGCCCAAGAAGATGCTGTGCTCTAAAAATGAGAAATCTAATAACAATATTTAAATAAGATAAACAAAAGCTAAAAAAGCCTCAAACAAATCAATGTTATTTTTAAACACTTTTTCTAGGACCCTTATGGACTGTATATTATATATTCATTTGTACTATAGATCATTTAATGTTTTACATAGGAGGAAAAAAGCTTTAAACTTATCGTTTTATTGTGCTTCGTTGAGGCAAAGTTACACAGAATTTAGTAAATGAAACCATCATAAAAGCTCATTTGTGCTTGTCTTAGGTTCAAGAGTCTGCACTTTCTGCAAAATTGTTTTTTTTTTCTTTTTAATGTACAGGTATCTTGCAGAGAAATTAAATCATGATTGAGATTAAAATTACTCAAAAGGCAACATTTTTAAAAATTTATCCACATCACAAATAAATAAGATTACTTTGTTGTCCATCACAAAAAAAAAAATTTAAAACGGCTTTTTCTCATTGTAAAAAACCTGTTATCGTCTTGTTATACATCCTGGACTATTCTATTGCATGATTGTTACAAGAAAAATGATAAAAAGTTTCATTTTATTTTGACAGGAAAAGATATTATATCAACAGAAGAGAATCTCAATTTTTAAAAATTTCCACGACACTGAGAACTCACATGAGGTAGTTTACCAAGGTCCTTTGGATTTAGCGGTCTCTTGAAGCCTTTAATCAGCAGATCATTGACCCACCAGTACACTGCTTGCGACAAGAAGTTGACATACGATTGGATATATTTTGTATTCTCTAGGTCTGTTGGAGGTCGCATACGTCGTTGCTTCTTAAAGAATGCGTAACGCTGAAAAAAAATTGTTTCGAAAGTTTTGTAATTGGTGTGAGCATGGAAGTAATCATATCATAAACAATTGACTGCCCTGGATTATCAATTAAACCCTCCTCGTTATCCGTAAACTTGTAACAAAAGAATAAACTAAACATGATCTGTTGGGACAGGGTTAGAAAGTGAGAAAAGTAGGACCTTGCTTATAAGAAGAACCATGATATTAAGAATAAGTAAGATGACTTAAAATCATACAAGGATGTAACAGTTCTCTTATATGAATCCAATTAATTTTAATCTTAGGAAGATTTTTCATAATGTTCATCCAGACATTTTTGGGGACACAGTGCATTAATTAAATTTCATTCCTGACTGAAAGTGAAAGAAAGCAAAATGTCAATGGCCATGGCAATAAAATGTAATTTAGAACTGAGACTATTCATGCTCCAGTTTTTGGAAAACGTCAAAATTTTTTAGAGGTTATTATTTTTTATTTCGCCTTGTTAAGGATGAGTTTTTTCTTCAAATTCATTACCTGCTCAAGAAAACAATTCCAATCAAAGGCAATGCATGAAACTCACCTGGCATCTTAACACATTGAGCTCTATGAGCAGCAGCAGGAGGTAAAAAATGATGTCTATGAGGGCCAGCCACACCTTAAGATGATCCAGAGTTAAGTTGTTGCGGTAGATGGACAGCGCTTTGATGCATTTAAGTGTACCAGCGACAGGCCAGTAGAACAAAAGTAAAAGTAGGAATCTAGGAGAGTTCCACTGCTCGACATTGTGGTAGTAAACAATGCTTAGCAGGGCTCCCAGGAAAGCCACACAGGCAGGCACAAAGGCATGATAGTTTGTGGAGTCGGGATCCTTGAGATCGCTGAAGAATCCCTCGGCTATCTCTACGATGATAGTGGTGATGAGCGCGAGGGTGCAGATCCACCGCAGGCTGTGACCTTGATAGTGCACCCATGTCTTCACTTTGAGCTTGCCTATGACAGAGTGATTCCACACAGTCAACACAAATATGCAGACAAGAGCCAACAAGGCATGGGGTATGATGTTCAGAACGTCAACAAAGCACTCATTTTGAATCACCCCATGCTTAACACTCATTGCATTTTTCTCCGAGCCACAAAATCCCATTTTGGAGTAATTTGATCGTTTAGAATCCATGTGGGGAACAAATGTGACACAGACAGTTGATTTTTTTTAAGGATAAAAAAAGATTTTACAGGAACCTAATAACATTTTCATATGAGGTTATTCTTCATTTTCCCCTGTCATCGCTTGAAATCCGAATTCCTTGACAATTGTGCTACAACTATAAGGACGAGAATATTTTTCAATGCTATCCAACAATTTAAGTAAGAATTTATGTTGGGGGAGTTGCTCATGTTGCTTGTAAAGTAGGCAAAGCATTCATGAAGGAAAAATTTTCATTTTCTTTCGTCGTTCTTTCTGAAAATGTGCTGTGGAAAGAACAAAACTAAACAGTGTAAAGACAATTTAACTATCTTTTAGTCTAATTAATTCTTTACATAAAAAAAGGATAAGTAACAAACAAATATTTGGCCAACATGACATATAAAATCAGCCTTTTGACAAAAACTTATGATCATACAAACAAGTGCAAGGTAGCCCAGCTTGGTTTCAAGAAACAAAAAACTTTTTGAATTTTTTTTACCACCTTTACTTTTATTAGTTTTAAAATTATAATTTTTGTTATGTATTTTGAAACTCATTTTTATCATAAATTGATAAGCTAAATACTCTAGATTAGTAATATCTGGCAAAGTTGAAAACATTCACTAAAAACTATAAAGGGAAGTAACATAATAATGATATGTGGAAAAAAAATTAATTGAATAACCTTTATTTTTTTTTAATCTTTATTTTCTTCATTATATTTATTAATTACTGACTCCCATTTTTTTTTCTTTGCCCAACAGAGTAATCAAGACGAGTCAGCCATTGATCTGATTGCCCCCAGTATCCAATATGACTGCCAGTGCCATGAAAACAAAAGCGCTGGGTCCGCACTGGGTAAGGAGTGCTTAAGAACTTGATCAGAGTGGACCTATCCAGATTTTTAGATATTTTACGATGGATATAGATCTAGATCAAAATCCAGTCTAGATTCTATAGACAAGTAGTGTAAGTACTTGAAGTAGAGTCTTGAAGCTAGACCTGGATCTCGGTTTGTATTGAGTTGACGGCTTACTATACTCTTGTGAGTAACAATTAAGAAAAAATCGATAACTAGATCTAGATCTAGAAGGAAGCGGGTAAAGTGAGAGATCTATATAATCTAGGTCTAGCTCTTTATTAGATTACCGTGCGGTAGATAGCCTATTGTTTTGATGCAAAACAAGAAACCAATAAAACTCGAGCCGGAGCCCGGAAATACTCTCGCACTGCAGAACCAAGAAGATAGCAGATGTAGAGCTTGCCAGGATTGAATTAAAAGTGTATTATTGTGTATTGCATGCATCAATTCTTTATCCAATTTTAGTTTAAATTTAAACCAGTAATGAAAATCGTATATTTCATAAAATTAGTGAATTTTTCATCAATTTTCACTACATATAGCTCAATAGCAATGGTGCCTCTCTCTTTATATCTGTATAAGAAAAAGATGAACGTATGCCTAATTTTGACTATGAAATATATCTTCTGTTTATGTGGCATATTGACATTGTAATTTTTTTCCTGCGAGAAAACATCATTCATAATTTCTCTTTAATTTAACTAACTTCCGTTAAAAACCATGGCTTAGACTGAAACCTTGAACTAGAATTTAGAAATCTACATGACATTTGTGGTGAGAAACGTTATTCATAAATCCTCTGTCACTCTATCTCTTGCAGTTACGACGGAGACATGTAGATCTATGCTTAGAATGTTCACGTAATCTTGGTTTGTTTGAAATACCTAGATTCTAGCTCTAGGTACTGAAGTAGGGCCCATGTCATTATTGTTCTGTCGAGATGACAAGGGTCTAACCGATCAATTTATGTAGAATCTAGATCTAGATTTAGATTTAAATAAAATGAAATTGAATTTCGTGGTTATAATTATCAACCTATATCTAGATCTAGATTCCTAGTAGATGTAGAACTCTAGATGATTCGAGTTTTTATAATCCATTGTTTGAAGATATTTTTTAATGTTTTTTTTAAGCCTAGAACTAGAGTCTAGATCTAGGCCTAGATCTAGATTTTATTTTTGCTCGAAACTTAATAATTATGGTCAATCCTTTTTCTGATTTATATTACATCTCTCCAAATAGCATTCTTTCATCTCATCAGGAGAATATCGAAATTAAACCTTGTTGCAGAATAACTTAGCTTTCATTTAAAGAATGAAAATTGAATTTTGAAATTGAAAAGAGGTTTTAAAATCAACCATTGCTCAGAAGCTGAGACCTTGTATTCTGGGTTGTAGAATCTCTTAAAATATATGAGATATGATTTGCAAGATGTCATAACCTCTAGATTAGAATCTATGGATCTGAGTTATAAACTTATGAGAAGGCTTCTAAAGGCTTAAAAAATTTTACCAGATTTCTGGCTTTAAAAGGCAAATAATTGAATAAAGTTCTATGACCTATTCATTGAAATTTTGTGGCTCAAAGTTACACCTAACTTGAGGCCAAACTAAGGTATTAAGTTTTATAATCTAGATCTTCATGTATGATGAAGGCTTTGAAAGTGCAATCCTTGTTTTTGGTAAACACGGCTGTTAGCTCTTTACACTAAGGGCAGGAATTTAGTTTTGAGGACCGGCGAGACAATGTACTTATGAGACAATTTTAATTAAACGACTGGCAGGCGTAGATTTATCACCTGCAGGTAAATTGATCTGACAGGCTGGGTCAGTGTTTTTGGGGTCTGTGCCTACGCATCGCAAGTGCAGCTTTCTGTACTAAAAATCGGTTGTAAATGCAGACATTCCATTAAATTTGTTACTAAATTCTAATTTTAAAAGATTGTCAAGTGTAGTACCATTTAAAAGATCTTTTTCTGCTGTACAAGACGCACTAAAATTCATTGTCACATCGCTTCGTATCACGTTTTTATCAATTCCGTTTTGTGGTACTTGCTTTTGAAGAAAATTTTCTGTTAAATTCCAACTTATTTCCTAATTATTTTTTTCACATTAACATCCCACGGTGGTTCTAAAAAAATTTATGCCTTTACTTTACTTATGATTTGATTAAGTGTGTGTGAAAAAAGCTAAACCGACTCTCTGTTAGTTTTATTTTTAATGATTTTTTTCTTATTCAGTGTGTAACTTGCCAGGGTTCCTATCATATACACTTATAAAATACATGTAATAACGGTTCTTAGAAAGGTGGACATTTAACTTAGAGGCATAATTTTAATATATAGGAAACGAAGAAGGCAGTCAAACAAATTTAGAGGCTGAGACAGACGGAGTTAGATCTAAAGATCGAAAGATACAAATGTCTGTAAATAAAAAAATAAATAGTATAGAAAAATCAACCACAAACCTAGATCTAGCTCGAGACCAACAAATAAGACAAAGGACTTGAAAACATGCTTTCAATTATGTTATCTTATTTGTTGGTCTCGAGCTAGATCTAGGTTTGTGGTTGATTATTAGGAAGATCTAGACATAAACATACTTTTAACCTTTATTAGTCTAGATTCTAAATCAAGGTATCTAGTTAAAGAGCTTTCAAAAATTGAAATCTTTTTGTGACCATGAACTCAGGCTAAAAATTGATGGTTTACTTTGATGATCTCTATCATACGCATAGTGTCAGTGTCAGGAACCTGTGATAGATCTAAATTTGCTATTTTTTTTTTATTTTGTATTGTTTTGCACTTTTAGTTCTACGCCCATTTCCCAATTAACTGTGGACATAAATATGATAGGAGGACTATAGTGAAGCTTGCGATTTTTCTGTAGAAGATAGTATTAAAAAAAAGTTTGCGACAAATCAAGATTTGTTGTCAGCTCGGCTTAAGTCATGATAGAAAATATTTCATTTCAGAGTTGTGAATCACTGTCAGACAAATATTGTGATGATATGGGATTGCAATTTGATACTTGACTTACTGACTTATTGCCGTGTCGCATCCCAGTTCACCGTCTGTGACGCTTCGGCAGCTTTCTCTATCCTCGCAGAGAGTTCTCTCCACTGTTTCCTGTCTTTTGCGAGCTCAGTGATTTTGACCAGATCATCGGTTGAATGGAGTCTAAAATGGTCAATTAGTCCTAGATCTCTGTTCAGTACGATTGGGAGAGTTGTTGTCGGCCGTCCTCTTAGTTTGTGGCCATATTGGATGAAATAGGCTCTTGTTGCTCTGTTGGCAGGGATGTCGCTGTCTCTACGAAGAATATGCCCAAAGAGGTTCCACCGGGCTTTTAGAATTTGCAGCGAGAGGGGCTTTTCCTGGCATTTTTTATACAGTGACTTATTTGTGATTTTTACTGGAAATTTAATGTTTAGGACCTTTTTCAGTTGTTTTCGGTGGAAAGCGTTTATTTTCTCTTCTTCGGTGAGAGTCAGTGCCCATGTGCTACAGTTGTATAGTAGTATGGATTTCACAAGGGACTTATAAAGTTGTATTTTGGTTGTGGTTTTGAGTTTATTTCCTTTCATCCACACGTGGTAAAGCTTGTTGAGGGCTGCGGTGGAGAGCTGTTTTCTCCTTTCTACATCCTCGAGATCACCAATGAGTGAGCCCACTTTCTTTGCGTTTTTCCAGTCTTCCTCGTTTTTTGAAAGAGCTGTGAATTCTGTTTTGTCTGTGTTTACTTTTAGTTGGTACTTATGTAGCGTTTCTTGGATTTCGTTGATGTTAACGTAGTCATGTCCGATAAAATCCACGTCGTCTGCGTAAGCTATCTCGTTTGGAATTTCTTTTTCATATTTCACTATTGGTCTGGGTAGTGTGGTTCTGATCTCCTTCAGAGCGTGTTCTAGATAGACAACAAAAAGGACTGGACTAAGGCTATCTCCTTGGGGAGTCCCGACATTGCTTATAAATGTATTTGTTTTTGTGGCGCCATTGATTCTTGTTTTTATTTTTGTATTGCTCAAAAGAAAGCGTATTATTCTCAGCTCATCTTCATTTACGATTGTTGCGATTATGTTGAGCAGTTGGTTTCTATCTATTGTGTCAAACGCCGCACTCATGTCAATCCCTGAAATTTTTATGATGACATCTTCTTTCAGTGTTTTTGCGGCCAACCATTTGTGGGTCCAGACAACATCTGCCGTGCTACGGTCTGGGCGGAATCCACTTTGACTCTTCGATAGGTATTCTTCTACAGAGGGTCTTTTCAATTTGATAACCTTTCTTAATATAGATTTGGCTTCTAAGGAGTTCTTCAGGAGCATTTATCTATAAATATACAGTTCTATTTCTACATTGTAAATCTCAAGAGGTTGCAAGTTGCATCTTTGTTTGTTCCAGGGCTTCTTATACGCCAGGTGGGGACATTCCTTTTCTTTACAGCTGAAATCTCTGTGGAGATTTGTCATATTTTTTTTTCCAGCTTCTTGCTCACTTATGAGATATATATATATATATATATATATGTATAATATATATAATTATAAGTGAAAGATACGAAAAATAAAAAAAAAATTCTCTTTAAAGTGTTGTGACAAAGTCTTGGTATAAATTAATTCTAGGCTTTGCTCTTTCTTTTCCATCTTCTCTCACCATTATCACACATAAGGGAGTTTGGGCTGAAAATTCCGTGCGAAGAATTTTTCAGGGTGACCAATAACGCATTTATAAATGCAACATAGATGTCACAGGCCTTTCCTTAACTCACTTGGGACTGTGGGTCTGGGAATAATTTGAGCACTCATGACTGGGCTTTTTTTTGGGTATTTTTAAAAATTTGTAAAAAAAAAATTCAAGCAATTTCAATCAAATTTTGAGACACATAATAGCAGCACATGCTGGTTTGAATAAAATAAACAACTAAAAGATATCTTACAAAATGATTTTTATGTAATTTTTCTAGAACACCACGCATTTTCATTTTTAAAAAAATGTTTACTCCGTTTAGAAGCCATGGCGTTAGAGTCAGTTTTGGATCTCTCGAGGAGAGGTGTCCCTTTCCATCATAAACAAAAAATGCGAAACTGTATCACGCCGAAACTTTGCATGGACGAGAGAGAATGGTTGCACTACACTTACAGACGTTTCCCGTGGCTTTACCTTGATTCATATAGGAGTTATGGGGGGTCAAAGTTGATACCGTAGGAGCCACGGGAAACGTCCCAGCTAACAAGAGGCCTATCCCGTCAATGTGACGGGAAACGTCGCAAGTGAGTTAACCAAATGAATGAAAAATAAGATAAGCAAAGCTTCCGCTGGGTGTCTATATAAATCCACTGTAAATGGATTTTATCATTTCTAGATCTAATAATTTTTATGCCTTGCTTTATTGCAGAAACTTCAAAATATGGACCCATCAAAGTGTTCCAGTGGGAAACAACTTTGCCATTGTGACTGGGTCCAATAGATGGCAGCCTTACCAAAAATTCCTTGTGGCTGAGGTCTATCCTTATGCTATGGTCTGAGCCCCCTAAGATAACAATATGTCTGGCTTCCAGTCTTCCTCTCGTTCTGATGGTCGCGATGCAGCCAGTGAGCATTCCGGCCTAAATTTTCCTGCATCTGCCAGTTCAGGTGAACATAATGAGGATGCAGATGTCTATCAACGTCTTGCCCAAAAAGAAAGAGATCTGATTCTAGCTGCAGAACTTGGCAAGGCCTTGCTAGATTCCAACCAAGAGCTTCAGGCTCAGTATGATCATACTGTCGAGGAGTATTCATTAAAAGTAGAGGTTTGTGTGACTTTTTTCATTTTGCATTACCCTTTGGATTTATTACTGCTTACTGCCAAGTGTGATATGTTAAAAGTCCTGCAAGTCTCAGCCTATTATTTTATATTATACAGAGGTGCCTGTCGTCCCGGAAAATCTGGAAAACTCCCGGAGTTGTTGTTGTATCCGGGAAACGGGGATTACCTGTAAAATCGCGGGTTTTTTCATTTTGTTTCAGCATTTAGACTGACCCCAAATAAACTATTATAAGCGTTTATTTTCGTTTTTGTTTGGGGGATAGTGTGACCCAACAATCCTACGAAAAAACAAATTGTGAAAATATAATTCTAGGTCGAGAACGATATTTTTCCGTCATCGAGTATCAACCTGTACGAAGGTATAAAACTGGACGATATATATTATATCGATATCGTGTATTTTTGTTTGTTGTTTATATTTTCAATTCCAATATCTAGATTTGTATTATATTTGAAATTATCCAAGATATTGGTCTCATCAGTTTGTTTTTTTTTAATTTGCGTCATCGCCCTTTTTCCCTGATTTGGGTGGTTTCCCTGAAAGGCATAAGTTGGGGTAGGCACCTCTGATTGTTATTATGTGCAGAAAAAAATCACCATGATTGTATTTTTTTTTTAAGATTTAGATCCAGGTCTCAGTGAAACAATTTGAATAGTCTTGGCTATATATCGCTCTTGCAGTCTATTCTCGTTTTCTTTGTGTGTTTTCTATCTTTTTTTATTTAACAAATTAAACTCCAGTATGTCTGCAGATTGGTGTTTTGGGGTGAAAACTTCTGTTAAGATGATTCACACCTTGTTCCCCTTGGTATCACTTTATGACAAAGTGCTAGTTAGAAATCAATTGTGAAATGAATAACCTATTTTCAAGTTAAATAATCTGTTCAAAAGACCTTTTACTATGGAGCCATTTTTTTATTGAATATATCCTAGGCTAGAAGAAAAAAATGTGATGATTTTTATTGTTCATTTTTTTCTTGGGCAAGCTAAATCTGTGCTTATATTCCTAACTTTTAAGTCACTTCTTAAGTTTGAAGTTTTACATCAAATTTCACTTTAGGAGCTGCAGCAAGAAAAGCATGGCCTCCATTTGGAGCTTGAGAAAATGGAGCGGGAATATCAAAACGCCATCAAAGATCTTCAGGATGATGTCGCATCTCTTCAAAAACAAATTCGAGAAGGTGCTGAACAACAGGTTGTCGAGAAAGAATCGTCTCGTTTTCTGCGAGAGGCACAACGCAACATTGATTATCTTATGGAACAAATAAAGAAGGTGAGACATTTTGATTATGGGCAGCAAGGCTAGGTGGTGGTTGGGGATCCTGGAGAGGATGCCTTGCCGGGTTTCCCACTTGAAGCTCGAATAATCTGCACTACTAGAGTTGCAGCTCCAAAATGTACAAAACAAAACAAAACATGTGAGCTTTCGGCTTTACACCTTCGTCATATTCCATATTTTTTTTACTTTCAAGTATCCAGTCCTATCCAAACATTTGCTTTGTTTTCAGGCAACTGTAAGAGAGGAAGAGCTTACTGCAGAATTAAATGAAGAGAAGAAAAAGTGCAAGTCGAGTTCAGCGACAGTCCAGGATCAGATAGATCATATTGCAATGCTGCGGGAGCAGGTAATGATAAAATAACTCCAGGATCTATTGTGTATAGATGTGTTTGTTCTATGTTTTTTCCTTAATTTGTGTTTTTGCATCTCAATAATTATTTTAGCATTTAATTTGGTGCCTATCGCTTCAGTACAAAAGAAACAGACACTATGAAATATGTATATAAGTCCATTGAGTTATTCCTTACTCTTTTATTTTTATTCCTCAATGATCAAGATGAGATGCCTAAACCTATTTGAAGATCTGACTGTTTACAGTAATTTGCCGCCAAAAAAGAAAAAGACTGCTATACTTCTAAGATGGGGCAGCCCTATTGCAAAAATTTCTGTGTCTCAGCTTGGTGGGCAAAATCTAGCTGAGAGGCGACAATTTCGCAGCAGAGACTAAAGTTCTTTGTATATTGCTATTTCTGAAATTTTTGTTTGATTAAAATGAGCGTTTGATAGTGCTTCCTGTTTTATTGAAACTCACTAGCCGTGTAAGTCGACAAAAATTTGATTTTTTTTCCTTGGCATTTGTTTTACAATGAAAGCATTATTTCTCCTGTTTGTCTCAGACGTGATTTTAAAAAAGTCTTGTAAAAAGTATCCAAATTCCATAATACTCCACAGGTTGAATACCTCAGTGAGAAGCTGAAAGAAACCAACGAGAAACTCGAAGAGGTTCAGAGCGAGCGAGACAATCTCAGTTGTGCGTTAGAGAAAGCCCATGAAATGCTCCAAGTCTTGGAAGCCAAAGTTGCTCAGCAGAATGAAAAGGTACTAGATACTTCTTAACAGATTGTAATGTTAAGTAATGAGTTTCTGTTTTAATTCTCTAAATATGGTGGACCCAACAATTATTTTTCCAAACTCATTCAAGCAGATGCCTTCTCTCACTTGTAAAAAAAAGGACATTAATCCTATTCCGTCCTTACAAACAAAGCTGTTTTCTCTCTCTCTCTCTCTCTCTCTCTCTCTCTCTCTCTCTCTCTCTCTCTCTCTCTCTCTCTCTCTCTCTCTCTCTCTCTCTCTCTCTCTCTCTCTCTCTCTCTTTTTTTTTTTTTTCTCTTTCTCTCAAGATTTTTTCATTCTCTTTCCATCTCTCTTCCCCCTCCTTTTACTTTCATTTCTTCAAAATCCTCAAGTATTATTTTATATTAACCCAAAATGAAGCTTTGGTAAGCTGTGTATTTTTTTGATATTGATATTATTTTATTGGCATTCTAATTTTTTTTTTCTTTTTGTTTTGATTTTAGCTTCATCGCCAGGAAAGTCAATTAGAAGAGCTTCAAGAATCTAACTGTGAGCTCCAGCAACAAGTAAATCATCTTCAGTCCACTCAACATCACAAGCAGCAGCTTCTTTTGCGAGCTTCGGGACAGCAATTGCACAGATACAACACACACGATGGCAGTAGTGCATTTAGGGTAGGCAAGGTTGAGCAGCCTCAGTCTCTGTTCAAAGAGTTATCTTTACAGGGTACTGAACGCAAAGATCAAAAATCCAGAATACCAAAAATGTCCCAAATCAATGAGAGGAGCAACCAAAAGTCCCAAATCTTCCAGAAAAAGCCGAAATCATTATCATTGGAGATGCCTCATAGATCACAGTTAAAAGAGTTATGGTCTGATGGGGTAGTCAACACATCCAAGCAGAAAGGTCCTCAATTAGTTTCAACTGTCTGCCCTGAGAAACAGCATGACTATGATAGTACAGACAATCTTGCATCTTCAAATATTGGACGTGGTCTAAATTTGGAAGACGACTATCCTATAATGTCTGACGATAGCGAACATGCGGAGCAATCATTATTTGCTGAGCTCTGCAACTCTCTGAGTGAGGAGCAGAGTAAGAGCTCTCAAGGCGGAGCATTAAAACCAAATCATCGCAGAAATGCGAGTGACTGCAGCCTGTCTTCTTTGACAGAAGGCTCGAGAAAGCGTCAGCATGACAACATCAGAGCAGAAAGCGACGAGTCTGACGAGGACATCCCTGAGAGGTCTGGCTGCAAGCAGACGCTTTATTCACAGGACAGAGACAAGGTAAATAGGCTTTCCCACAATTCAAGTTTTGACAGCGATGCCTGCAATTCGGGCATATTGCCTAAAGCTAGATGGGACAAAAATGCCTGTCTGACCACATGGAATTCTTCTGACAATATTTCTGACCAGGGCGAAGACGATACCCTTGAACTTACCACCTACCACCTTTACTCGACTGCGTTTGACGATACGGAACCCATGTCTATGCAGCTTATGCAGGAGATAAATATGGGTTCCTCGTGCGAGGATGACACGAAAGAGCTGGCCAGTGGACCTTGCATGCGAGACTTATCTCAATTTACAGAGCTATCTCCAGTCAGTGAGCTACCGCCGCCTTCCCAGGAAAATCCAACGGAGCAATCTCTCTTCTCCGAGCTTTCCACCCAGATGAGCGAGGAGAAACCATGCTCTGGGTCTGATTCCTCTCCTGGCTGTGCCATGGGTGTGTTTGACTTTTCTGCAAGTCACAGTTCGCAAGACGGAGACACTCCTGGTCATGCCACAGACATGCCTGATCAAGGGCAGAGGCTCGATTCAGAAATGGTAATTTATCCTGGCAAAGTTTGCTGGACCATTTCCTTTCTAGTTGATTCAACATACTTAAGCTGCTCAATACTCCATAATGTATTTGGTTAATTACGGTGGGGGGAGGGGGGGGGGAGAGGAGAGGAGGTTGTAGATGATCTGAGGAAGGACAGTTGCATCTTATGTAAATTCTATTTACATTTGATAATTTTTATAAAATATGGAAGATTTTGCTTTATTTCTTTAACTGAATAGCATTTTAAAGCGAAAATAAAAGGAAGGAAAATGGTGTTTTCAATCATTGTATGTTGAACATGTCTTTTTTTATCTCAAAATAAGGTAAAAAAAAAGTTAGGAAGCTGGGGGACCTATGGATTTTTGTAGAATTTACGTACGAATGATATAGGCTTTATTCAGGAAGAGTTTTTTTTTTCATCATTTTTTTTTAAGATATACACCATTGGCTAATTAGGGCGTTACCTCTGTTATCTTTAACTCTGGTCAGATGAACTCAGGAGAGTGGAACCAAGTGGCTTCTCTCCCCTGCGACATGCTTGAGGAGGATGACTTTGAGTGTGATGATGACGATTTTCTTGTAGGGAACATGGAGGGCACAACTCTGTCTATAGGAGGAGGCGGTCACAGTGAGTGTAATTCGGTGCAATGTTTTGTTTGATGACTATATTCCCTCGTTCATGGATATGCTTTTTTAATTTAATTGAAAAAGGAAGGGGAAAAAATAGAAGGAATTATACTTTTGTTTGTTCCTTTCCCTATTCTGTGTGGTTTTTATAGTGTGTGAACCATTAATAACTTAATTTTTACAAGTTGGGTTGATTAAATGGGTAGAATTTAAGAAATGAGTCCTCTTGATTGGCTTCTGATTTTATCTTTGTGTTATGAGAGTTTTTGAAAATTTTGTTTGGGAGCCATGAAAAGAAAACAAACTTGTTTTATGCTTTTTCCTTTTGCAAGTGTGCAGGGGTTGTTTTTTTTTTTTTTCAAATATATCAGTATTTTCTCTTAATAGATAAAAAAAAGTTTCATGATAAAACAAGTGAAAGATTCAATGATTTGTTTTTTATGTGTTATCTTTGAATAATAGGTATGATGTACTACTCCCCTAATGTGTATGCAGAAGCTGCCTGCAATATGCACAGTGAACCAGAGTTTTTGTGTCTTGATAAGGAGGGTGAAAATATTGGAGAACACCAGAATGATGGCAATACACAAAGCACAAATAAATCACCCTGCCCAGATACGGAAGAAGTAAGTTTTGACATGTTTTTGATTCCTTTTTTATTAATTTTTTTTTTTTAATTCCTGAAAGTGTTTTTTATTTAAAGGTTAGGAATGTTTCCTTGATGCCTTGCATCAGAACCTGAGCCAGGTAAGTTTGCTGTTTGACATCTCATCACACAATAGGAGGGCACGGTTCTCATTTTTTCATAGGAGACATTGAATCTAAAGTTATAAATTTGAACCAATATAAACCATTTCCCCACCTGGCTTACATGTAAAAATGACAAAAGGCAGTGAAAGATGATATGGATACTGTACAGTGCTACACCATCTCTAACAGTATCTCTTCACTAATACTGTGAATTGATGAGATGAGAAAGGCTATTTGATTCAAATCATCCTCTCCGAGTCCATTTAATTACATATCATTCACAATTTTTCTTTATTAATTGACCTTGTGCGTTCTTTTCTTTTACAGCAAAAAATAACAGAGGCTTGCAAGCAGCTGCGGGAGCTGGTAGGCAAGGCCCATGCTGGAGGTTTGATCTCTACCCCAAAGTCTGATAGTCACGACACAGGCACAGACACACTGCTCTCTCTGATTGCACAGCTCAGGCTATGTGTTGAATCAGCTTGTGCTAATAAGGTAAGTAGAGAGAATGTGCTAGTAAGGTAAGTAGAGAGAATGTGCTAGTAAGGTAAGTAGAGAGAATGTGCTAGTAAGGTAAGTAGAGAGAATGTGCTAGTAAGGTAAGTAGAGAGAATGTGCTAGTAAGGTAAGTAGAGAGAATGTGCTAGTAAGGTAAGTCATGAGAATACAGTTTTGATGTTGGTTACTGTGAAAACACCAGTGTGATTTCTCATCTTTGTAATTCAGATTGATAATGATAGAATTGGCCCATTTTTTTTTACCTAGATTTTAGATACAAGATTTTCATTATTATTTCTGCTTGCTCAGTTTAAGATAATATAAACTTTATTTTCATCCATTTTTAGGGAAATTCTTTTTCATAAGTGTCAGCAGATTAAAGTAAAATTGCATGCCCAAAAATCATACACAATTGTAGACTCATTACTTCTTACTTCTTTCAAAAAAAAAAAAATTCAGTATGCAGAAAGAGTATGCACATGATTATATTTTATAAAGTTTTTGGTCATTCAATGAAACCAACTAGGAACCATCACTACGGGGAAAACCTATTGTTGTGCTTGTTGCACTTTGTTCATATTTTTGTTTGAAATTAATAAAAAAAAAAAATTTTCCCCCATCCAGCAAATACATCTGAGAGTTGAACCTGAAGATCAAAGCTAGCAGCCTTGTGATGTGGTAGCTTGAACAGAGGAACTGCTACAACACAAGAATTCTTTATCTACACGGATGCTACATCAAACTAAAGACGCTCGGAAATACATGCTTTTTTTGTCTTTACAAAAATATTCGGTGTCTTGTAATAATTTGCTGGCTTTTAAAGGGGAAGATTTTTACACAAAAAAAAAAAGCATAAGGGAACCTGAATTTGTAAAACTCATTGCCCACAAAGTTAAATGCCAAATGTTTGTACAAAAACAAACAAAGCACATAACTATTGATGAACTTTGCACACTTTCACTTATTTTAAAACTAGATACTTTGTTAGTTGCCACCATTACTTTTCATTTTTGAAGCAATGAAAATTGATTTATTGAGTAAGGAATCAATCTTTTTGCAGACAGCAATGGATATGCTTAAGCTAAACAGAAAGTCAGTATGACTCATATTGTCTTCTTGTATATCATCACAATATGCTTTAATTTTGCCCTGTTAAATTTGTAAAGTTTCTAGTCTTTCTTTTAGGATTTTGTTATAGGGTATATAACATTCCATTTCCCAATCTCTTTCCAAGGATCACAATAGATATTTTGACATATCTTTTAAGCTCGTTCCAATATATGCATTTTTTTTTTTGAATTTTGTTTTTTCGACATTGCAGTCACTGTATTGTCATAATAAGCCATGCATTGATGAACTGCTTTTGTGTTGATGTTGTCTGTACTTACTGATCTTCTGCTAAAGCTGATATTTGTTTGAAAAGATTATTGGTTTCGTATTTTTACCATGTTTTTGTTTCTTAACTTGTTTTCTCTGTCGGCCAATGTTTAGTAGCAAGTCGGCCATTGTCATGTATAACTTTATAGAAGAAAATGCTGTATGTCTGCATGAAGCTTGTGTTCTCCTAATTCACCATTAGCTCAAAGTTGTTTTATTTTTACAATCTAGTCTTGGGACGGCGTAGGTAAAGTCGTTTTTTTTTTTTAATTAAATTTTGACTGCTCAAAAGAGTGCAATATTTTTTAAGAAATGGAATTCATCCCTTTCAACTTTAAGTCCGACTGTTTCCAAAATGAATTGCACTAATTGACCAAAAAAAAATACATATATGTCTTGGTCATTCGGGTTTAACATGGAAGGATTTTTTGTTTTGTTTTTTAATCTTATATCATACCTTGCTGAATATATGTTTTGATTGCATACCCTTTCACTTAGCCTCCAAAGTTTGAACAATTTACCACGGTAATTTTTTAGAACCTCAAATAGTACCCGTGTTTTTCCAGAGAAGTTTTTATAGCTTTTATTACATTTATGGAGACATTTTCTTTTAAAGAGGTAAAAAAAAATTATGAATTGAGACATTTTTTAGCCAAATTTGCTTTCAGAGATATTAACTGCTTTTAATATTGTTTTTTTTCCCTGGTAAATCATTTTAGAATTGTTTCAATAACAATATTTCACATTTTATCAAGGCGATGATGGGCCAGCTGTCACTCTAAGGAAGAATGATTTCTCATCCTGGCCACTCGGTGATTTCATGTAGGCACTGTTCTCATGTTGCTGAGGAGAACTTGGATTAGTGTATAGGCAGCATTGAATTCAGAGACAGCTCAGTATTCTAAAAACTATCCTTGGCTACGATAATCAAATCTAAACAAACTATTTCATTTTTTTTTTTTTTGTCAAAAGGTTCTGGCTCAACTGTTTCATATTTTTCGTTTTGATTTGTTTTTACAATTTGCACTAAGTTATATATAATTAGGATAGCCTATATATATATATATATATATATATGGTTCTTTTTCTGGTGTGAATGTCACAATAATTTCCTTATTATATCTGTATCCCTTTTTCCTCAATTCAAGTCCTTGTTTATATCCTGATGAACCATTCACTTATGTTTGGTGATAGGATAAGTATCTGGTCACCTTTTTTCATCGAAGCAAATCATTTAATGGTACCTAAGATCTATCAAAGTCATTTTTGTTACGGAGCTGGTAAGAAGGGTCCAACTCTGATTCTTAATCTCAGGCACACATTCCGATTGCTTTAAAACTTACATTTATGAGCATGATACTTTATGAAGACCAAGTCTATAGGTCACCTGGCATGTTTTTACCGCTCTGCTTCGCGTTTAACAATCTTGAAGCTTGTTGCCCTATCCCTATCCCTTCATTCAAACCATGCACTGTTGTTCGTTATCCGCCTTACATTCTCGCTTGATCATTCCTGTACATCTCAGCCTATTGCATCTCTGTCTTTTCTTACATTTTTTTTTATTTTACAGTTTTATTGCAAGATTGGACAGATTTGTGCTTTCTTTCCGCTATATATATTTGTTAAATCTTAGACTTTTTCTAACATTGTAAGATGTGAATGAAGTTGAAACAATAGGAGCGCTGATGGCTGTACAGTTAAAAATTTGGCCCGAATATCCGCAGGCATATTTTTTTGCTGGTTTAACCCCCTCCCCCCCATACCGCAGATGAATGAGTTTGGGGCCTCATTTTGTCAATTCTACCCTGTCAGATAGGTTCTTGTTTGATGTACAGAAAAAGGGTAGTTGCCTTCTGGTAGACAGGCTTTACCTTACAAACAATCTTGCAACGAAGACAGTTCTTTGTCTGATATTAATGTAGAGGTAGCCTTTTTTTTCTGTCATGTTTTTTTCAAGGATCTCTTTGGTTCTGGTGCTAAAGAGACTGCAAAGGTGCCCTCTGCTACATTGTTCTCCTTAAAATGGTTTGAGGTGTATCAGTATGTCTTCTGTGTTTCCATGAATTTATGGCTCAGAGAATCTTATGGAAATTTGTTTACAAAAAAGTATTTGACGAGCTATGTAGTGTTGTAGATACAAGTCTTTCCCTGAAACTGTATACCTTTGAAAAGTAGCAGTTGATAGCAGTCTGAAAAGAGCTATGAGTTAATTCTCCAATATTATGCTGTAATGTGTTAACAAGAACAAAAGATTTATTTATGGGACTGCAGATTAGTAATATTCACAAAGTTAGGTTGATCTTGATATTTCACTGTCACATAAAGAAGTTTTGTTTGAACAAGAAATTGATGGTATTCTGTCATGGCGGCTCCTAAACACGGCTTCCTTGGGTATTTCACAAAACAGTGAACCCTTGCATTCAAATGATTCAGCGACCTCAACCTCGGAATCATTGTAATCTTTCCTCTACAAACTAGAAAAATCCCCTGCCTTAAAAACTTTTTCATGGAAAGACAGAATCCTGAATTTTAAAACTTAAATTTTTTTTACATAATGTCATCTTAGCATGGAGATGCAAGCAGCAAAAAAAAAATAATGTTACAAGCAAATTAGAGGATTAATGTTTTGCAAGACATTTCTTGCTAGGCAGAGGTGCTGTTTAAATAAGGGCCATTTAATTATGTTTTACTAGAAAAATATTTCTCTTGTTTCATAAGAAAATAATCTTGCCTTCAACGAGCCTTGGTTTGCTGTAAAAGATCAGTCCCATCAGTCAGCTTTACAGTTTACACTTCTTTACCAAATTTCATCTGCACCTAGCTCTTCACATGCTATGACTTTTCTCTTTTATAAAGTTTTCATACTGTTGTTTTCAAATTTTTTGTGTGAATCTCTGTTTTTCTTTTTTTTTTAATGTTATTCTATATATTAAATGTGCTGTCACTTCCATATTGAGCCAGTTATATGATTTATATATATTCTCTATTTGACGATGTGCCAATTCTTCAAAAGTGATTGTTTATGACTTGAGCGTGTTTACAACAGCTGTAGCCATTGCCTATGCTTGCTTTTAAGCGGACTCTTTTTCTGTTCAACGGCCAAATGTTACAATTAGTACAGTACATTAGTTCTGTGGAATTTGGTTGTCATATAAGAACAAGATGCTTGAAATGATTCTAGCTAATTTTTTTTTTTTTAAGTTTGATTTTTTGTCTGCAATGTTGCTACTTAATATTCTTCACCAGTTTCCATTTGGAAGTCTCTTCCTCAGATCCATATTTCGGGTCTATATCTTTATCCAGCTGATTTCATTTAGCAGGTATACATGTGAGACATACACATATTATAAAATGTCCACTTGGATGTGGATTTTGCCATTAACCAAGCATGTTCCAGTAAGTTTACCAATTTCAATAGGAGTTTTGCCTTTTTCTTTTGAGGCATGTAGAGATTTATTCCTCTAATTTAGTTCATGCTCAGATTAAGAGTATCTTTTTTTATTTGAAGTTTGAACTAGCAGTTATCACTTGTACCTCCAAAAAATATCTAAAATGCTTGGCAATATACCCACATGTTCTTATGAAGCTTCATGTAACCCCTGCTCTTACTAATATGAACAAAAAAAAATCCACTTTTAACCATCTATGATAATTGACTCTGATGTCATTTTTCACTTCGATTACCGTTTTTTTTATCATTGAATGTATAATAGTGAACCAGAGAACTTTCTCTGGTTTCTTTCTTTCCGCGGTATACTATTACTAGATTTTTTTTATCTCAATGTATACCATATGCTCATAGCAGGACAAAACAGCATTCTCTCACTTCAGTGTATATGTACTGTTGTGACTGCGTTAATGTTGTAACACACTGTATTGACTGTTCATCTCGGCTCTTTTCCAGTACCATGACTACGATAACATTTCAGTTTTTTTGTTGTTGTTGTTGTTGTTACCATGAAATGTTGGTTTAAATTACAAATTATTGCTAAATTGTCAAAAATGTGTAAACATTTGTATTTCGAGGGCAAGAGCTCTTGCACTTACTGTTTGATATTCCTCAGAACTTTGAGCAAATAGCTGGAGATTGAGCAGTTTAGGGAAGAAAAATTGTTATTAGATCATTAACTTGTGGACTTCTTGCTCAAGTTTAACAAACTCTGAATTTTGGTCAAAGATTAGTTTACTACTATCTTTAATGCAGTTTGCTATTTGATATCATTTTCTAGTGCTCTTTGTTAGTCTTTAGTCAGTCACATTCTGTGGCACTTGCTGTTCCTTCCCCATTCTAGAGTGTGGGGTGATTAAAGGCATCTTTACAGAGAGAAAGACAATAAGTTCATTAATTAGCACTTTTTTTTATGACTTTTAGACTAGAACATCTCGCCACCCCAAATAAATCAGCTAGTATTTTATTTTTATCAAAGTCAGAAATTTTAGCCTTAACAATTACCTTTAAAGAAAACTGATGCAAATTGCGTTTTAGCAGTTAAAAAGTCTTGATTGAAGGTTTTTAGCAATTTGAAAGTCCTGATTGAAGAATTTTAGCAGTTTGAAAGTTTTGATTGAAGGATTTTAGCAGTTTGAAAGTTTTGATTGAAGGATTTTAGCAGTTTGAAAGTCTTGATTGAAGGATTTTAGCAGTTTGAAAGTCTTGATTGAAGCATTTTAGCAGTTTGAAAGTCCTGATTGAAGGATTTTAGCAGTTTGAAAGTCTTGATTGAAGGATTTTAGCAGTTTGAAAGTCCTGATTGAAGCATTTTAGCAGTTTGAAAGTCTTGATTGAAGAATTTTAGCAGTTTGAAAGTCCTGATTGAAGCATTTTAGCAGTTTGAAAGTCTTGATTGAAGGATTTTAGCAGTTTGAAAGTCTTGATTGAAGGATTTTAGCAGTTTCAAAGTCTTGATTGAAGGAAGAAGGGATGAGGCCCAATTATTTGTGCCTAAAAAGTTTGTATTGAAGTTCTCTACAGAGTGGTTCTGAGGTAAACAAACTGTAGCTAACGTGTAGACGACTTCCCGCACAGCTTCATAGCATCTCTCCTCTCTACCTCTGAGTTATTTTCAAATACTTTGTCTATCAATGTGCCAAGTGTGCTTCTCTTTTACAACAAGCTCAATTTATCAAGTCCATGTGATAACACAGCTGATCAACCTGTACATTGGAAAGGAAATGTAAGAATTAAGATTGTTGGATTTTTTTTTTGGGGGGGGGAGGGTGTTTCTTTTATTCTAAGACAATGCTGCCACCAAGTTGATACACTGCTCCGACTTCTGAACTGCTGTTGTAAATCCCTGTTGTGTTGCTGTTGGTCGATGTTGTTGACCTTTTGGTGTTTGATGTAAACAGCTTGCTCTCTGTGTTCAACAAATGAGAATTATCAGGAATCTATGTTCATCAGTAACTACTGATCCCATTGCTAGTATCCTGTGAAGTGACATCTTGGGATACAAGCTGAATGTATTCTCTTTTTCCCCATTCCTGTATCTGTTTTTCTTCCATCATGTTCTTTGTTAAAAAATTTTTTTGGCCTATATTTGACAATATTTTCTTTTTATCTTTCAAAATCTTTTATTCTTTAAGTGTTAACGTATTGCATCTTTGCTTTGCAATTGTTGTTTTTTTTAAATTAACTTACCCAATTTTCAGTAGCTGTTGATTTTTTGTTTTCTATCCATCACTAGCTAAAATAGGGGTCTTTACCTAGTTGTTTTGAAGCATCGTTGTAAGAATTTGTAAACTGTGTATGGATGCTTTTTTTTTTGTTTTTTTGTTTTTTTTGTTGATATTTTCTCGATTTATTTTACTTTTAGGTAAAGATGGGATGGTCGTAGAACTCTCAAAAACTAGAAGAAGAATGATAAATTTTGCAATGTTGGTGATTTTATTTCTCTGTTGTTTTGTTTTTTGATTGGAATTGATTTTCTTAATTCTTTTTTTGTATGTAAGTAATTGAAATTTTCATGTTGACTTATGTAATTCAAAATTGATGAAAAACTAAAAACTTGAAAAAATGACGGATATTATATGCCAGGCATATTTTTCAAATGTAGAGTGGGTGTAGGTGTTTTGTTTTTTGTTTTTTTTTTCCTTTTTGCAATTGTTAGACATGTAATATCTATCCATTTTTGTGTGTGTATGTGTTACATACACAAAACTCAATCTGATCTCATATATTATGTTCAAATATTTCTTCTTTATGTGGATACTTTGCTGTCCCTCTATAGTAATTATTTTGTGGCAAAGAAATTGCAGACCTACACAGCTGAATTTGAATGTCTAAAATCTTTTCGTTTTGATAGATAGGTTGTAGTCCACATTTGCTACTAACACTAGTATTTTTTCAATGAAGAGCAATTTCCTAAGGCAATATTCTACTTCTCAGGAACGCAAAGAGGGACATAGCTTTTATCAAAATTCAATCAAAAAATTTTTTTTTAATCTCGAACTTAAAACTTCTCTATTAACCATTTGGATCTCTTTAATCAAGGTCATCGGAAGAAATCCAAAGAAACGCATGTTTTAAACAATAATTAATCACCATCCCCTGTTAAATCATGTAGTGTATTTATTTCTTTTGTTACCCCAAGTGGCAAAACTAGAAGGAAATATGTTATTTTTTTTTTCGTATCATATTGTGGAATCCTATTTTTTTTAAAACTATGGGAATTGTGTCAAACACACAGAAAATAAGCCTTTTATGTTCATTTTTTTATAAACATTGTAAGAATTCATCCTTTGATTTGTGCAGGGTGGAGACCTTTTTTTTCTCCATTATGAAACCATTTTTACATAAAATTTTTAATTCCTGTGGAAATGGGATGCGTTGTGGACATTGCCCCCTTTTTTTTTTTAATCTTCTATCAATTGCAGACAATCATTCTACAAATTATTGTAGGAAATCTAGTCAGAATGAAACCCCAGATTCTTATGCCCTGGGATTTTTATTTAGTTTACTCCTATAAACCATAAATATCATTTTTAATTCCTGCCATATTCTCTAGTCTAAGTCAAGAGATTTTTTTACTTTAGTGACACAAAAAAAAATATGCTGACATGTGTTTTAATTGGACTTTATTCTTTTATGTTTGGCAATAATGAGTTTTATCTTATTGAAAACATTTTATCTATAGGCCAGATATAATTTATTGAATGCAATAGACTTTTGGTCTTTACGGACACTTCTTTCCTAATTTTATAAAAACATGTATCTTGCATTTTCATTTGGGCTATAGTTTTTTTTTTTTGTTATTTCTTTGAGACACACATGTTCTCTCAGTCACGTTTTGTAGTCAACTATGTTTTTCAAGCATTTTATTAGGGAAAAAATAAGATATTTATTTGTATTAGTAGTAGTGGTAAACTGGGAAACTATTGTGGATGGCAAGCAAATGCTCTGAAACTCGCTGTGGGTGGGAATGTTTTTCATGTCTTCCTATTACAATCAGCACAGACGGCAAACTTGTACAACTAGGATATTGCATTTATGACTTTTGATGTAAAATATAAAAACTTCGATGTTTGTGTAAATATTCACATTTGTAAAGCACATAAAGGGAATGGAAAAAAAAAAATGAAATAATTCAGAATTTTCATGATGTGGAATGGTACTGATGTGGTTGCAGCTTATTATAGGAAAATTTTGAGAGAATGTTTCTTCCCTTTTTTTTTTCTCCAAAGTAATTGTTATTGAAATTTTCTAAATAAAAGAAAAACCATACTTTTTATGCATTGAGCCATGAAAAGCAATATTCCTAGGCATTTTTATGGCCAGCCACACACAAGTAAGTAACTAGTTTAATGCTCATTATTTAGGCCAGCAAAATGAATTGCTCTTGATCATTTGTAAGTTTGGAAATAATGTGAAAGCTGCAAGCAACTGTGATCCACTTTGTTCATCTCAATATCACATTTGAGACTGAGATTTGTTTGGTGTTGACATTTGACGCCATGTTGACACTGCAGTTGTTCATCATTTGATCTCTATCACAAGAGAGCATTGACCAAGCTGGGAAACACACTGAGACCCAGATGTCTATGTCATTTTGGAAATCGGCAAGTGTGTAATTGTGGAAAGAGACTTTTTTAGCACATCAAAGAAACCCTTCTGGAAAGTTGAGGCCTGTTTTGCATTTCTTCAGATACAAGATATTATTTTTGTACTAAGAACACTCCTTGTCTAATAATTCTGTGAAAACTTGAAACAACAGAAGTCTTTATCTCATTGCAACTGTTAACATTGCTTTTTTTTTCTTTTTTTAAAACTTGCATTGTGTGTGGCTCATTTATAGGATTTTTTGAATATCTGTGAACAGCAAAAAAAAAACAACCAAAAACTTTCAACTAGTAGAAATCTTAAACTGTGAAACTTTACAAGTTTATAAATCGTAATAGAAAAAAAGGATGATTAACTAAAACCATAATTATTACAGCATGTGATCCTTCTGGTGCTATGGTCTGATGTGGAGATGGGAGAAAGCAGAAATATTATGACATTTCATGACCCTCTCTCTCATGCGGTATTAGTGCAATGTGCAATACAATTGTCATGTATTATTAGCTCAGTCATTCATGCCATTTCTTGTCATCTTTGTTTATGGATATTTGTTTGTTTTTGCTTGCCCATGTCATTCACTGCTTGTAAATTTATGTGCACAAAGCATTTGAAGCCGCTGCACAGCTTTTGTCCTACAGCATGCCATTAGTTCCCTTATTCCTTAGTGCAGGCACATTCAAAGCCTTACCTTCAATTTCCCCTCCCACCCCCACCCTATTAACTTACATTGACACATGTACGTAGGCTGACTTGGTAAAACACTTTCAGAAGATATAACTGTGCTATGGCTTATTACAGTTGTGTAATAAATATTTAGAATGTTTTTAAATCTGTGTGTTGTTTTTGCAGCATATTATTAGTATACATGTATTTAATTTTTTTTTCAAACAGAACCACTTACTTCAATTTTAAAATTAATCCATTGTCTTATTCACAAATGGGAAAGCCTTGAAAGGGAAATTGCTGTCATTTTATGGGTTTAAAAAAAATATTTTAAGGCTCATAATGATCTTATTGGAAATGTGTCTTTTCTGTTAGACAAAATGTATCTACTGTGTTCTTGGATTTGCAGTAAGAGACGGTAGGGGGTTGCCATTTTCAGCCCAAATGTCATTCAACAGTCAAGGCATCGACTGTTTTGGTTCAATGAGCAGTTTAGGGCGCCTCTGGAATTATTTATACTCTTGGTTTGCAGCAATAGGCTAGAGATGGCAGGGAGCAAAGTCTCTGACTGGCAAAGGGATTTGTGTTGATTCAAAGATAAGTCGAGGATTGAAATCCATAAAGGGCAAGCACATTTTCAATCATTTTTACAACTAAAAATCAATGCCATTTTCTAACTTCAGCTCAGCTCTACCTAAAATTCAAGCTCTATTATTTCACTTATAGAAATGTAGATGTAAAAAAATCTTTATCTTTTCTTTTGTGTACTGTCTCGCAATTACTTAGAAACTCGAGTTCTTTTTTTTTTTTTCAAGAAAGGAATATAACTTCAGAGACATAAAAGTATATCAGTAATTATGTTGAACTTTTGAATTATCTAGGGAAGGATTTCTGTTGTTAATGCTTAAGAATTAAGACTGATGCAACAGCGTAATTGATTCCCCCCCCCCCAAAAAAAAAAAACACGGTGTGGGTTTTGTGGTAAGGCTAGCATAATGAATACAGACCTTATTTTTACCTGTCTGAAGTCACATTGGTTTCCTGAATTTTAAGTATCAACTATCTTGGGAAAACTATCTATGTATTTGGGGGGGTTCTGCTTCATGTATATTTGAGTGCATTTCCCTTAGTTTCCTTTTTTTTATTGTCATTGATTTCTTTTTTTTTCTTTTACAGCTGTAAAGTGTTTTCCTATTTGTTTTCAGATCTGAAAACTTGTTTTGATTTTTAGTCAAGTTGTTATTGCTATCTTTGCTCATGCACTCAAAGCATATTATGCTTTATGTGTTGTCACTAAGTACATGTCTGTAAAAAAAAAAAATAAAATCCAATCATGCCCTGATATTTTTGCTTTTTTTGTTGATGTTGGAATGTGTGTTCTTGAAAGAGCAACCAATACTTGATTATTAACGCATGGCAATCTTTTTTTGTTGATGTTGGAATGTGTGTTCTTGAAAGAGCAACCAATACTTGATTATTAACGCATGGCAAATCTGCACAGAGGTTGTGTGAGTTAAGGCATGAAGTGTTTTAGCCATCGTGATTATTAACGCATGGCAATCTGCATAGAGGTTGTGTGAGTTAAGGATTTGTTGATGTTGGAATGTGTGTTCTTGAAAGAGCAACCAATACTTGATTATTAACGCATGGCAATCTGCATAGAGGTTGTGTGAGTTAAGGATTTGTTGATGTTGGAATGTGTGTTCTTGAAAGAGCAACCAATACTTGATTATTAACGCATGGCAATCTGCACAGAGGTTGTGTGAGTTAAGGAATGAAGTGTTTTAGCCATCGTGATTAGAGCATTTTCGTTTCTTCGCGCAAGATTATAGGTGTTGTATATCAAAATAAATTGGTCCATATGGTTGTACTTGACATACCAGTACATGTCTACCTATTAAATCCAAGCTGATCCCACCCAAGACTTGTGAAATCTTATGATGCATAAAACAAACGAGGAATTCGTAACTATTATCAAAGCTAAAGGCTTTTGCTTTCTCCAATCCAAGCCTTTCCCAAGAGACTATGCTAAATTCAATTCTATAATGCTGTCAACAGCCACGGAATGTCTGAATATTTTGCTTCGCTTGAATGGAAGCTATCAATGCGTGTTGGGGATAAGCAAACTGTATGGAGGAATTCAGCTCTTTTTGCATCTGTGACGTATATTGTATAAGACGCAGATGCAAAAGGAAATAAAAACATTTAAGAAAAAGATGAAAGTTAATCTTTTTTCCAAATCTCTCCAATTCTTTCAAAAACCAATTTTCATCTTCAAAAAAAAAAAAATTTTATTAAATGCACTTGGAAATATTTTAACTCATGATTTACCAAAATCATGCACTTAAAAACAAAATGTATTTCATATTCTAAACAATACTTCAAGAACATATGATTTTGGCGTGCAGATCTTCTCCAATTTAAAAGGGAAAAAAAAAGCTAAGTTTCATTCCAATGGAAGCTTCTACTATTCATGAAAAACCTCAATCCTCAAATGAGTGACAAAAAGAATGGTAGATATTAAAAAAAATTTTTCAAAAACAGACATTTTGCAGGTTGATCAACAGGCTTTGTAGTTGTACTGCTAGCTAGCCTCTGCATTAGAAACTGAATCAGTGTGATTATGCTTATCAAGATGGATGCCTTTTATTTACCCTCAAAGTAATAGATCTATTGCAATGTATGGATCTCAACTGAATATTGTAGGTGATGACTCGACTAAACAGAATTTCCAATATTTTCTTTTCATCCATTGCTTTAATTCAAGGTATGATGATGCTAGAAGTGTGCATGTTCGCCGCAGACTCAAAACTGACTCTTAAAAGACACTATAATACCTCTGGGTAAATATCAATACGTGATTAAAAAAAAGTCTTAAAATTAAGGCTAGCTGATAGATCTGGAATTAAATAATTAATATCTTTTATCTTATATAGTTAAATGCCAATTACTGTCCCTAACTCCTAATCTAAATATTATCATGCACAAAGCAAAAAAGAAGCTAACAGAAATAAGATTTTCACAATTAAAATATAAAGACAGGTCATTCCTACTTTCTGACAAAATTTAGGACAGTTCAACCTTCTATTTCAGGGAAACCTTGTTTTATATATATATATATATCCATATATATTAGCGATATAATGATTTTTTTATTCAAAAAATCACAAAAGAAAAGCAAAAAAATGTCACATGAACTGATGAATATCCTTTATTCATTTTTGTATCGCAAGTACAAAAAGGTAACAATTTCTTTTTCTTGGACATAGTGCAAAACAAGAAGAAGAAAAAAAACTTCCAATACAAAATTAGATGTTTGGATTCATGCATTATACATGTACCAACAAATAATTATATATATTTACAGACATGTAAAATCACCATGATACAGGTAATTGAAACGCTAAGCAGGAATGCATTTAAGTGCAGAAAAACTGGAATGAAAACAAATGATTAGCACCAGAGAGAAAGTGCTGAGTGAATTTAGGTAGTTTTTCTCCAACTTAAATGTTTAAAAAAAAAAAGGCAATTATAAAGTTTTAAAGTTTTATGTCTTAATCATGAAGGTAGGCAAAAAATGAGGACCATCAAACAGCATTTATACTAAATATAAACAACATAGGTAAATCAAGTTAGACATTAATTGCCCTAAAAGGTTGGAGTGGTAATATGATTTTTTCCCAAAATAGTGTTTTTGGAAAATTCAAGGCAAAAATGCGATTATTATTTATTAGTTCACTTAACTCAGATATCGTGTATTCACAGAATATCTGATGATTGTATTCTGCTGAGCAAAAGAGACCTGTGTATATATATATATATATATATATATATATATATATATATATATATATATATATATATATATATACAACCTCTCTTTTCTTACTTATTTTGGATTTCATAATACCCAACGATGTTTACAATTCAAAGAAAGATCACTCTCCATCAAATTTCAACTCGCAAAGCTGATAGAAATGGCACTATTGAGAGAGAAAAACAAACCTGGCTTACATAAAAAGAAGTTCATATTTTCATGGCAGAAGATTCTGATCTTGAAGACTCTGATTCAGACCTTGACTTTTCTTTGAATGATTTCAAAGGTAAGCTTTTCTGTAATCTTTAAAAACATTGATCTAGATCTAACACCAGATCTTTTCCTATCTGAAACAGTCAGGGTTTACAAAGATTGGCTTTGACTGAGATCTAGAAAAGGGATTAGGATCCAGCGCTAGATCTGAATTCTTAATGGTTGAGATATGCCTGGACCAAGATCCTTTTTCTGATTATTTGCACAATACATGGTGTGTTTTTTCATCTCACTTTTATTTTCTTGATTTTATGAAGCTGCATGTGCTGTGTGAGAGGTCATCTGGGTATTTATACTCCTATGAAATTTATAATTCTGTCCCAGATATTAGTAACAAACCGAGGGACGAGTGCTTGCATGTAATGGAACCAATTCCATCAAAGGGCTACATCCTATAAACAGGCAATTATAACACATGCCCCGAGTTGGAACAATGTCAGCTGGAACTGTCAGGCCAAACAGAAACAAATCTCTAAAGAACTGAAGAACCTCAGCTTTCTTTCTCACAGACAGGTTGCTTATCGTTGACGTGGTGAGCTGATAGCGTTCCGCTGGCAAGGCAAAAAAGCTTGTATCCCTCCTGAAAACAGTGCTTGACCTTTCCAAGACAATCAACGTGCCGAACTCGCATTGGTGAGAAAGTAAAACCAGTGACAGAGCAAGACTATATACTCAACATGGCGGGCTTTAACAGGTCACACCAGCTCACGGCCTATTTAGTATTTTCCTATGCAGCAACGCACTATGAAGTACTGATAAAAAACGTTTCTTTCACCTCTTTTCAACGTGACTTCTCCATAGCCACATTCTATACAACTTGAAACTTGCATCAAAAAGTGATGCCGCCTATAAGGCCCAAGGTCTATGTAAAAAAAAACTGAGTGCTGAACTGGCTAGTCGTTTCTTTCAGGGTCGGAAAGAAGAACTAGACACAAGAAACACTGCTGTGGCAACACCAAATCACAAGGACAAGCTGAAAGCGGCTGCATGAAAGCCACTTTCCGGACTGGATACCCAGCACTGAAAAGAAGCTTCGTCTGGTTCAAGCCTGCAAGGTTTGTGCTGATATCCAAAATAAGCGCTCCCCCCTCAGTACCAGGAGCCTCCAAGTCCACGGAGAGGAGAGAAATAACCTAATGGTGCAGGTGGTGCAAGATGCCACTTATATCACACTTGTAAGACATTGTGAGGTACCCAATCAATGCCTTGGTCGACAAAGATTACATCAACCCAGAGGAAGACACTTTAACCTTCCTCTAGCTAGATTGCACATGAGGCACCTGTCTCAGATTGACGATGGTGGTCACAAAACCAGACAGTAATGAAAAGTCTGCGAAAGCAAAGCCAAAGCTGGCAGCTGATCCCAAGAACAAACATATCGCGACAACTACTTGGTGTCCAAAATTTAAAGTTGAACCATGCAGACTGCTTTGAAACTTATCACAAAAAGAAGGACAGTACAGAGAAATAATTTTTTTCTAACTCTAGCCGTCTTTCTCTTATAGAGACCTAGATGGGCCAATGAGTTTATTAATTTTCATGGATATGGGATTTGTTAAGCATAAACATAAAACATACACAGATAAAGCAATTTGTTGGACTGAAATACTCAAAGAACTAAAAACTACTTTTAGAATTAATCACTATTGATGTTTCATAATCAGTGTAAAAAGGTAGAGTAAGAGCAGTGTAGCTGTAGTTTTACTTGTTACTAGAAAAGTATTAGTCCATGTATTTTATAAGACAGAAGCAGATCTATGTCTGAGGATAATGTAGACCGCCAAGACCTAGCCTTAGAGAAAATAATTTATTCATTTCAGTCCGCTTTTGTACAATATCACAAATTATCAGTAATTGTGTGATCGTAATAAAAACTAACTCCACCTTGGATAACTACATATGCCTGTAAATGTGTTGACTGACCGAAATAAAAATTTATGATCTGTAAAATTATCTGTACCGTTTTGTTGTGAATTAATTACACACTGATAGTTGAGTTGGAATAGGCAGATTAGATTAGCTATGTAGAATATGCTATCAAACTCAAAGACACTGGCAGCTTACATGTCTAAAGGATGATTCACAGTTCATTTATGGCCTTACACACTTGTATAACCCTACACCTAAATAATAAAGAAGTATGTTATTAATATTTCCGCTTATATACTTGTATACTGTAGTTTTGATGAAGTCTTCAACAGATACAATAATTTGAAAAGGGGAGTAGATGGCAGACAAAACAAAATCTTTACAGCCATTTTCGCATAACGTTTGGAAACTACTAAATTGATGCCCATATAGAGTTTAACACATAACTTATGATCTGGTTTTGAGCAGAGAAATAACTTCTATCACTCTACCAGTCGCACTATTCTAGACAGTCTTTCAGCGTTACATGAGGCCATTGCTTATCCTGAAAACCAAATAAGCTGGCATAAGAGGAGATCGAAGATGTGAGGCCATGAAAGTTACAGCCATCCACGTTGCAGAACACCTTCTTGAAAAGTTTGGTACATGTATAAATCTTCCCTATGAAATACACACTATCATAAGAAGGATAATGCAAGACGCCTAAGAAGGACGGAGCACATTATGTCAGCAAACGTGGAGTTTGAGAGTAAAAAGCTCTTCTGGGAGTTATACCACACAATATAAAAATCTGAAAGGAGGAGTCGGTTAGAAGTAGGTATTGTTACAAAAACATTTGGAGAGATTGAGTGAGTGTGCATCTAATAATGATAGGGTTTTCGTTTGCTTGATTGTGTGTTCCTTGTAGCCAATGTTCAACACAATGATGTCACGGTGCTTGACAACAGTCCACTGCCCATGACAGCAATGGACATCACATCTCAATCTAACTGGGATCTGTGTGTCACTGGACAGTATGAGAGTAATTCCATGACAGTAATGGACATAAGGAGTCAGTGAAGCTGGGATCTGTGTGTCACTGGATAGTATGAGAGTAATTCCATGACAGTAATGGACATCAGGAGTCAGTCAAGATAGAATCGAAGTGTCACTGGATAGTATGAGAGTAATCCCATGACAGTAATGGACATCTCATCTCAGTCTAGCTAGGATCTGTGTTTCGCCCTACAGTTTGAGAGTAAATTAGCTCTCCCGAGAGTTACACCAAAAAATGTAAAGATCAAGGTGAAGAGATGCTTGTATGAGAGTAATTCCATGACAGTAATGGGCATCAGAAGTAATTCAAGATAGGATCTATGTGTAACAATAATGTTTGAAAGTAATCCCATGACAGTAATGGACATCACATCTCAGTCTAGCTAGGATCTGTATGTCACTCGACAGTATGAGAGTAATTCCATGACAGTTATGGACATCACATCTCATTCAAGCTGGGATCTCTGTGTCACTGGTTAGTATGAGAGTAATGCCATGACAGTAATGGACATCAGGAGTCATTGAAGCTGGAATATGTATGACATTGGACAGTATGAGAGTAATCCCATGACAGTAATCGACATCACATCTTAGTCTAGCTGGGATTTGTGTGTCACTGTACAGTATGAGAGTAATTCCATGACAGTAATGGACATCACATCTCAGTCAAGATAGAATCTATGTGTAACACAACAATTTACAGGTAATTCCATGACAGAAATGGACATCACATCTCAGTCTAGCTAGGATCTGTGACTCGTCCTACAGTTTGACAGTAAAATAGCTCTCCTGAGAGTTACACCAAAAAATGTGAAGATCAAGGTGACGAGTTGCCTGTATGAGATTAATCCCATGACAGAAATGGACATCAGGAGTCAGTGAAGCTACGATCTGTGTGTCACTGGATAGTATGAGAGTAATTCCATGACAGTAATGGGCATCAGGAGTCAGTCAAGCTGGGAACTGTGTGTCACTGGATAGTATGAGATTAATCCCATGACAGTAATGGACATAAGGAGTCAGTGAAGCTGGGATCTGTGTGTCACTGGATAGTATGAGAGTAATTCCATGACAGTAATGGACATCAGGAGTCAGTCAAGCTGGGATCTGTATGTCACTGGGCAGTACGAGAGTAATCCTATTAAAGTATTGGACATCAGATCTTAGTCTAACTGGGATCTGTGTGTAACACGACAATTTAAAAGTAATCCCATGACAAAAATGGACATCACGTCTCAATTAAAGGGGAGTCTGTGTGTCACTGGACAGTATGGCAGTCACTCCATGACAGTAATGGACATCACATCTCAGTCAAGCTGGGAGCTGTGGGTCACTGGACAGTGTCAGAGTAATCTCATGACAGTAATGGACATCTCATCTCAGTCTAGCTAGGATCTGTGTTTCGTCCTACAGTTTGAGAGTAAAATAGCTCTCATGAGAGTTACACCAAAAAAAAAAAAAAAAAATGTAAATATCAAGGTGAAGAGATGACTGTATGAGAGTAATCCCATGACAGTAATGGACATCACATCTCAGTCTAGCTAGGATCTGTGTCTCATCCTACAGTTTGAGAGTAAAATAGCTCTCATGAGAGTTACACCAAAAAATATAAAGATCAAGGTGACGAGATGCCTGTATGAGATTAACCCCATGACAGTAATGGACATCAGGAGTCAGTGAAGCTGGGATCTGTATGTCAGGACAGTATGAGAGTAATCCCATGACAGTAATCGACATCACATCTTAGTCTAGCTGAGATCTGTGTGTCACCGGACAGTATGAGAGTAGTTCCATGACAGTAATGGACATCAGGAGTCAGTCAAGCTGGGATCTGTTTGTCATTGGACAGTATGAGAGTAATCCTATAAAAGTATTGGACATCACATCTTAGTCTGGCTGGGATTTGTGTGTCACTGGACAGTATGGGAGTAATTCCATGACAGTAATGGACATCACATCTCAGTCAAGATAGAATCTATGTGTAACACGACAATTCAAAAGTAATCCCATGACAGAAATGGACATCACATCTCAGTCTAGCTAGGATTTGTGTACCGTCCTACAGTTTTAGAGTAAAATAGCTCTAATGAGAGTTACACCAAAAAAATGTAAAGATCAAGTTGACGAGATGCCTGTATGAGATTAACCCCATGACGGTAATGGACATCAATAGGCAGTGAAGCTGGGATCTGTAGCTCACTGGACAGCATGGGAGTAACCCTATAAAAGTATTGGACATCAGATCTTAGTCTAGCTGGGATCTGTGTGTAACACGACAATTTAAAATTAATCCCATGACAAAAATGGACATCACGTCTCAGTCTAGCTGGGATCTGTTTGTCACTCGACAGTATGAGAGTAATTCCATAACAGTTATGGACATCACATCTCAGTCTAGCTGGGATCTGTTTGTCACTCGACAGTATGAGAGTAATTCCATGACAGTTATGGACATCACATCTCAGTCTAGCTGGGATCTGTTTGTCACTTGACAGTATGAGAGTAATTCCATGACAGTTAAGGACATCACGTCTCAGTCTAGCTGGGATCTGTTTGTCACTCGACAGTATGAGAGTAATTCCATGACAGTTATGGACATCACGTCTCTGTCTAGCTGGGATCTGTTTGTCACTAGACAGTATGAGAGTAATTCCATGACAGTTATGGACATCGCATCTCAGTCTAGCTAGGATCTGTGACTCGTCCTACAGTTTGACAGTAAAATAGCTCTCCTGAGAGTTACACCAAAAAATGTGAAGATCAAGGTGACGAGTTCCCTGTATGAGATTAATCCCATGGAAAAAATGGACATCAGGAGTCAGTGAAGCTGGGATCTGTGTGTCACTGGATAGTATGAGAGTAATTCCATGACAGTAATGGACATCAGAGTCAGTCAAGATAGAATCGATATGTCACTGGATAGTATGAGAGTAATCCCATGACAGTAATGGACATCTCATCTAAGTCTAGCTAGGATCTGTGTTTCGTCCCACAGTTTGAGAGTAAAATAGCTCTCCCGAGAGTTACACCAAAAAAAATGTAAAGATCAAGGTGAAGAGATGCCTGTATGAGAGTAATCCCATGACAGTAATGGACATCTCATCTAAATCTAGCTAGGATCTGCGTTTCGTCCCACAGTTTGATAGTAAAATAGCTCTCATGAGAGTTACACCAAAAAATGTAAAGATCAAGGTGATGAGATGCCTGTATGAGAGTAATCCCATGACAGTAATGGACATCTCATCTAAGTCTAGCTAGGACCTGCGTTTCGTCCCACAGTTTGATAGTAAAATAGCTCTCATGAGAGTTACACCAAAAAATGTAAAGATGAAGGTGATGAGATGCCTGTATGAGAGTAATCCCATGACAGTAATGGACATCTCATCTAAGTCTAGCTAGGATCTGCGTTTCGTCCCACAGTTTGATAGTAAAATAGCTCTCATGAGAGTTACACCAAAAAATGTAAAGATCAAGGTGAAGAGATGCCTGTATGAGATTAACCCCATGACAGTAATGGACACCAGGAGCCAGTGAAGCTGGGATCTGTATGTCACTGGACAGTATGAGAGTAATCCCATGACAGTAATCGACATCACATCTTAGTCTAGCTGAGATCTGTGTCACCGGACAGTATGAGAGTAATTCCATGACAGTAATGGACATCAGGAGTCGGTCAAGCTGGGATCTGTATGTCACTGGACAGTATGAGAGTAATGCTATAAAAGTATTGGACATCAGATCTTAGTCCAGCTGGGATCTGTGTGTAACACGACAATTTAAAAAGTAATCCCATGACAAAAATGGACATCATGTCTCAGTCAAAGGGGACAGTATGACAGTCAGTCCATGACAGTAAAGGACATCACATCTCAGTCATGTCTGTGGATCACTGGACAGTGTCAGAGTAATCTCATGACAGTAATGGACATCTCATCTCAGTCTAGCTAGGATCTGTGACTAGTCCTACAGTTTGACACAACATCTTCATGGGGGCCATCGAGAGGAGACTTCTGGGTTCTTTCCCAGACAAACCACTTGTCTGGCTAAGATACATAGATGACATCTTCCTCATTTGGACCCATGGCCGTGCCAAACTAGAAGCATTCATCCAACATGCCAATACATTTCACCAGCAACATTTCGCCCATCCACGTTCCATTCCTTGACGTCATGGTCACTCTACTAGGCAACTATATCCACACAGACCTTTACTCTAAACCCACAGACACCTTCAATTACCTGCATTAGTCCTCATGCCACCCACAACACACTAGGCGTATCATCCCATACAGTCTCGCATTTAGATTGGTTAGAATTTGTTCCTCAGAAGCTGCTCTCACACATAGACTCAACGGTCTTAAACACCATCTCAAAAAACGCGGTTTTCCCCACAAACACACTCAAGCTGCCATTAACAAAGCCCTAGAAGCACCTAGATCAAAGGCCCTACAGAGAAAGGATAGATCCCTTACAGAGAGCCAGAGAATTCCTTTAGTGTTAACATACAACCCAGCCCTACCAAACATCCCATCTATCCTAAAAAAATACTTTCCTATTCCCCAAACTTCAGATCGATGTAAAAAAGCCATCCCAACCCTCCCCATGGCAGCTTTCCGCAGATCCAAAAACCTTCGTGACTCATTAGTGCACTCATCCGCGTCAAGACGAGACATTGTAGGCAGCGGACCATGCAACATCTCCAGATGCATGACATGTACATCCATCACATCATCGACAACATTCACCTCCACAATCACCCGCAAATCATACAACATTCCACATAGCCTCTCCTGCCACTCACACAACGTCATCTATCTCATAACATGTAACCTATGCAACAAACAATATGTAGGGCTAACATCACAAACACTACGCAAACGCTTCAACACACACAGATTCAACATTAATAACGATAGAGGCGACGCTGTTGCCAAACACTTTAACCTTCCTGGGCACACCATCAGCCACGCAAAAATAACACCGATAGATCAGTTACTCACAGCAGACATGATAGGCCTACAAAACAAAGAAACATTCTGGATACACACATTACAGACTCTAGAACCACAAGGTATCAACATCAACGACCAAGCAACGTTTCCAATTACACAAATCCATAAACACACCTAACTTCCCAGGCCGACGGGGTGCCACCTTGGATTTAAAAGGAAAAAAAAAAGAAAAAAATAGTTATAATACACAAGAGAGCCCAAGAGAGACGTAGAGAAAAAAAGAAACGAAGAAAGAGATAGAGAGAAAGAGTGAGAGGGAAGAGGACGGAGATAAGAAGAATGAGGAGGGATAGATATCGACAGGCAGACAAACTGATACATGTGAAGGAAAGATAAAAAGCACGAAAGAGAGAGAGAGAGAGAGAGAGAGAGAGAGAGAGAGAGAGAGAGAGAGAGAGAGAGAATCCTATACACATTAAGAGAATGAGAGTCCTTAGGGGATAAAGAGAGATTCACTGTGAAATTTCAACATTAAACAAGCAAGAGAGAGAGAGAGAGAGAGAGAGAGAGAGAGAGAGAGAGAGAGAGAGAGAGAGAGAGAGATTAGACTTAGAGATGAATGAATGTGGGAGAAAGAAAGATAAGGGATACAACGCATCAGTATCCACGATATAATTTATGTACTTATTACATTGATCATCCATATTCACATGTATATTACAATTCTGTTTAGTGTTACCACAACAATCATACTTTACCACACTAAGGCACTAAGAATCTACATCAGCACATGTTTATTTTACTGAAAGAACAGGCTGTGTAACTACTATCCTTATAACCTATAAATGTATTGTTATCACCATTCATAATATGCTATGATTACTGTTAGTCATTTAGAGGCACTGTTGAACCAGCACCACAGCCCCAAGATAAGCGAAAGAGAAAGAGAGAGAGAGAAGGGGGAGAGAGAGAGAGAGAGAGAGAGAGAGAGAGAGAGAGAGAGAGAGAAAGAGAGAGAGAGTGAGAGAGGGATTAGACTTATAGATAAATAGAACGAGGTCGAAAGAAAGATAAGAGATACAACGCATCAGTATCCACTATATATGCACTCATTTTACTGATCATCTATATTCAAGTGTATATCATTCATGTATGACAATACTGTTTAGTGTTACCACAATAATCCTACTTCACCACCCTAAGGCACTAAGAATCTACATCAGTACATGTTTATTCTACTGAAAGAACAGGTTGAGTAACTACTATTCCTACAACCTATAAATGTATTAACATCACCATTCATAATATACCATGCTTAGTGTTAGTCATTTAGAGGCACTGTTGAACCAGCACCACAGCCCCACGCCGAGATAAAGAGAAAGAGAGAGAGAGAGAGAGAGAGAGAGAGAGAGAGAGAGAGAGAGAGAGAGAGAGAGAGAGAGAGAGGTAGCAAATAAGGGTTTGGTTGAAACTAATAAGACAGAATGAGGCACTACAAAGGTAATAATGACGTGTAGAATCGAGCTTTAAGAAAGATAGATAAAGGGAGAGAGTGAAACACATAATTATCGTAGCTGCTGTATATATATATACGCATAATTCCATCATGTTTGTTAGTTATATATCTCTCAACCTACGTGAGAATTTGGATATTTATATGATCTTTCAATCGCCATCCCCGCCTACATTACCACCTATTTATTAGAGACCCTCTACATCTCGCCCTGTGACGTATCAACTATCATTCTTCTACACGCGCGTTCCCATTTGAATCAGGTGTAAAACCCAAAAAACCTTTTCCCAATTTTTGAATTTTGATTTCTCTACAGACACTAACCAGCCCTAATATTTTATTCCAAACACGCGCTCCAACCTTATCTTACCCTCATATCAACGAGGTCACGCCCTCTGCCATCACCATCTCTAGCCATTGCACTGAACCTTGAAGCATTCTGCGCACTGCCTCTCCCCCCAGCCAATCATTTGTCCTGTCTGAGCCCAGCTCCCCCAATGTTTTGTATAACTTGTTGAAGTCAATTTTTTCCTACACACTCTGATGAAGCCAAAATAAAGGCGAAACGTTTTTATGTTTAATCTGTACTTGTGTTGTTTCTTTTTTTAGTCCCGTAGTTATAAAGTGGTGTGCCTGTCTCTTTTTAAACCTTGTTTCACACTATTTACAGAAACACACGCGTCCTTTATTGGATCCTTTATAATTACCAAGTTGTCCTCCAAGTGTGGTGTTTTTGCTTTTCTATTTGGATTTTTTAACCCGATGACAGTAATGGACACCAGGAGTCAGTAAAGCTGGGATCTGTATGTCACTGGACAGTATGAGAGTAATCCCATGACAGTAATCGACATCACATCTTAGTCTAGCTGAGATATTTGTGTCACTAGACAGAATAAGAGTAATTCCATGACAGTAATGGACATCAGGAGTAAGTCAAGCTGGGATCTGTATGTCATTGGACAGTATGAGAGTAATCCTATAAAAGTATTGGACATCACATATTAGTCTAGCTGGGATTTGTGTGTCACTGGACAGTATGAGAGTAATCCCATGACAGTAATGGACATCACATCTCAGTCTAGCTAGGATCTGTGTCTCATCCTACAGTTTGAGAGTAAAATAGCTCTCATGAGAGTTACACCAAAAAATGTAATGATCAAGGTGACGAGATGCCTGTATGAGATTAACCCCATGACAGTAATGGACATCAGGAGTCAGTCAAGCTGGGGATCTGTATGTCATTGGACAGTATGAGAGTAATCCCATGACAGTAATGGACATCACATCTCAGTCTAGGTAGGATCTGTGTCTCGTCCTACAGTTTGAGAGTAAAATAGCTCTCATGAGAGTTACACCAAAAAATATAAAGATCAAGGTGAAGAGATGCCTGTATGAGATTAACCCCATGATAGTAATGGACATAAGGAGTCAGTGAAGCTGGGATCTGTATGTCACTAGACAGTCTGAGAGTAATTCCATGACAGTAATCGACATCAATAGTCAGTGAAGCTGGCATCTGTATGTCATTGGACAGTATGAGAGTAATCCTATAAAAGTATTGGACATCACATCTTAGTCTAGCTGGGATTTGTGAGTCACTGGACAGTATGAGAGTAGTTCCATGACAGTAATGGACATCGCATCTTAGTCAAGATAGAATCTATGTGTAACACGACAATTTAAAAGTAATCCCATGACAGTAATGGACATCACATCTCAGTCTAGCTAGAACCTGTGTCACATCCTACAGTTTAAGAGTAAAATAGCTCTCAAGAGAGTTACACCAAAAAATGTAAAGATCAAGGTGACGAGATGCCTGTATGAGATTAACCCCATGACAGTAATGGACATCAATAGTCAGTGAAGCTGGGATCTGTATGTCACTGGTCAGTATGAGAGTAATCCTATAAAAAGTATTGGACATCAGATCTTTGTCTAGCTGGGATATGTGTGTAACACGACAATTTAAAAGTAATCCCATGAAAAAAATTGGGCATCACGTCTCAGTCTTGCTGGGATCTGTTTGTCACTGGACAGTATGAGAGTAATTCCATGACAGTGATGGACATCACATCTCAGTCAAGCTGGGAGTGCTGTGGGTCACTGGACAGTGTCAGAGTAATCTCATGACAGTAATGGACATCTCATCTCAGTCTAGCTAGGATCTGTGACTCGTCCTACAGTTTGAGAGTAAAATAGCTCTCCTGAGAGTTACACCAAAAAATGTGAAGATCAAGGTTACGGGTTGCCTGTATGAGATTAATCCCATGACAGAAATGGACATCAGGAGTCAGTCAAGCTACGATCTGTGTGTCACTGGATAGTATGAGAGTAATCCCATGACAGTAATGGAGATTTCATCTCAGTGTAGCTAGGATCTGTGTTTCGTCCTACAGTTTGAGAGTAAAATAGCTCTCCTGAGAGTTACACCAAAAGAAATGTAAAGATCAAGGTGAAGAGATGCATGTATAAGAATAATCCCATTACAGTAATCGACATCAGGAGTCAGTGAAGCTGGGATCTGTGTGTCACTGGATAGTATGAGAGTAATTCCATGACAGTAATGGACATCAGGAGTCAGTCAACCTGGGATCTGTGTGTCACTGGATAGTATGAGAGTAATTCCATGACAGTAATGGACATCAGGAGTCAGTCAAGATAGAATCGATGTGCCATTAGATAGTATAAGAGTAAGTCCATGACAGTAATGGACATCAGGAGTCAGTCAAGCTCGGATCTGTGTGTCACTGGATAGTATGAGAGTAATTCCAAGACAGTAATGGACATCAGGAGTCAGTCAAGATAGAACCGATGTGTCATTGGATAGTATGAGAGTAATCCCATGACAGTAATGGACATCAGGAGTCAGTCAAGATAGAATCGATGTGTCACTGGATAGTATGAGAGTAATCCCATGACAGTAATCGACATCACACCTTAGTCTAGCTGAGATCTGTGTGTCACTGGACAGTATGAGAGTAATTCCATGACAGTAATGGACATCAGGAGTCAGTCAAGATAGAATCGATGTGTCACTGGACAGTGTCAGAGTAATCTCATGACAGTAATGGACATCTCATCTCAGTCTAGCTAGGATCTGTGTCTCGTCCTACAGTTTGACAGTAAAATAGCTATCATGAGAGTTACACCAAAAAATGTAAAGATCAAGGTGAAGAGGTGCCTGTATGACAGTAATTCCATGACAGTTATGGACATCACATCTCAGTCTAGCTAGGATCTGTGTCTCATCCTACAGTTTGATAGTAAAATAGCTCTCATGAGAGTTACACCAAAAAATATAAAGATCAAGGTGAAGAGATGCCTGTATGAGATTAACCCCATGACAGTAATGGACATCAGGAGTCAGTCAAGCTGGGATATGTATGTCATTGGACAGTATGAGAGTAATCCGATAAAAGTACTGGACATCACATCTTAGTCTAGCTGGGATTTGTGTGTCACTGGACAGTATGAGATTAACACCATGGCAGTAATGGACATCAGGAGTAAGTGAAGCTGCGATCTGTGTGTTAATAATTTGTACGAGAGTAATCCCATGACAGTAATGGACATCAGAAGTCAATGAAGCTGGGATCTGTATGTCACTGGACAGTATGAGAGTAATCCCATGACAGTAATGGACATCACATCTTAGTCTAGCTGAGATATGTGTGTCACTGGACAGTATGAGAGTAATTCCATGACAGTAATGGACATCACATCTCAGTCAAGATAGAATCTATGTGTAACACGACAATTTAAAAGTAATCCCATGACAGTAATGGACATCACATCTCAGTCTAGCTAGGATCTGTGTCTCATCCTACAGTTTGAGAGTAAAATAGCTCTCATGAGAGTTACACCAAAAAATGTAAAGATCAAGGTGACGAGATGCCTGTATGAGATTAACCCCATGACAGTAATGGACATCAATAGTCAGTCAAGCTCGGATCTGTGTGTCACTGGATAGTATGAGAGTAATTCCAAGACAGTAATGGACATCAGGAGTCAGTCAAGATAGAACCGATGTGTCACTGGATAGTATGAGAGTAATCCCATGACAGTAATCGACATCACACCTTAGTCTAGCTGAGATCTGTGTGTCACTGGACAGTATGAGAGTAATTCCATGACAGTAATGGACATCAGGAGTCAGTCAAGATAGAATCGATGTGTCACTGGACAGTGTCAGAGTAAACTCATGACAGTAATGGACATCTCATCTCAGTCTAGCTAGGATCTGTGTCTCGTCCTACAGTTTGACAGTAAAATAGCTGTCATGAGAGTTACACCAAAAAATGTAAAGATCAAGGTGAAGAGGTGCCTGTATGACAGTAATCCCATGACAGTAATGGACATCACATCTCAGTCTAGCTAGGATCTGTGTCTCATCCTACAGTTTGAGAGTAAAATAGCTCTCATGAGAGTTACACCAAAAAATGTAAAGATCAAGGTGAAGAGATGCCTGTATGAGATTAACCCCATGACAGTAATGGACATCAGGAGTCAGTCAAGCTGGGATCTGTATGTCATTGGACAGTATGAGAGTAATCCGATAAAAGTACTGGACATCACATCTTAGTCTAGCTGGGATTTGTGTGTCACTGGACAGTATGAGATTAACACCATGGCAGTAATGGACATCAGGAGTAAGTGAAGCTGCGATCTGTGTGTTAATAATTTGTACGAGAGTAATCCCATGACAGTAATGGACATCAGAAGTCAATGAAGCTGGGATCTGTATGTCACTGGACAGTAAGAAAGTAATCCCACGACAGAAATCGACATCACACCTTAGTCTAGCTGAGATCTGTGTGTCACTGGATAGTATGAGAGTTTATTCCATGACAGTAATGGACATCACATCTCAGTCAAGATAGAATCTATGTGTAACACGACAATTTAAAAGTAATCGCATGACAGTAATGGACATCACATCTCAGTCTAGCTAGGACCTGTGTCTCATCCTACAGTTTGAGAGTAAAATAGCTCTCATGAGAGTTACACCAAAAAATGTAAAGATCAAGGTGAAGAGATGCCTGTATGAGATTAACCCCATGACAGTAATGGACATCAGGAGTCAGTGAAGCTGGGATCTGTATGTCACTGGACAGTATGAGAGTAATTCCATGACAGTAATGGACATCAGGAGTCAGTCAAGCTGGGATCTGTATGTCATTGGACAGTATGAGAGTGATCCTATAAAAGTATTGGACATCAGATCTTAGTCTAGCTGGGATTTGTGTGTCACTGGACAGTATGAGAGTAATTCCATGACAGTAATGGACATCACATCTCAGTTAAGACAGAATCTATGTGTAACACGACAATTTAAAAGTAATCCCATGACAGAAATGGACATCACATCTCAGTCTAGCTAGGATCTGTCTCATCCTACAGTTTAAGAGTAAAATAGCTCTCATGAGAGTTACACCAAAAAATGTAAAGATCAAGGTGAAGAGATGCCTGTATGAGATTAACCCCATGACAGTAATGGACATCAGGAGTCAGTCAAGGTGGGATCTGTATGTCATTGGACAGTATGAGAGTAATCCTATAAAAGTACTGGACATCACATCTCAGTCTAGCTTTGTCTCATCCTACAGTTTGAGAGTAAAATAGCTCTCATGAGAGTTACACCAAAAAATGTAAAGATCAAGGTGAAGAGATGCCTGTATGAGATTAACCCCATGACAGTAATGGACATCACATCTCAGTCTAACTAGGATCTGTCTCATCCTACAGTTTAAGAGTAAAATAGCTCTCATGAGAGTTACACCAAAAAATGTAAAGATCAAGGTGAAGAGATGCCTGTATGAGATTAACCCCATGACAGTAATGGACATTAGGAGTCAGTCAAGGTGGGATCTGTATGTCATTGGACAGTATGAGAGTAATCCTATAAAAAGATGGGACATCAGATCTTAGTCTAGCTGTGTCTCATCCTACAGTTTGAGAGTAAAATAGCTCTCAAGAGAGTTACACCAAAAAATGTAAAGATCTAGGTGACGAGATGCCTGTATGAGATTAATTCCACGACGGTAAGGGACATGAGCAGTGAGTGAAGCTGGGATCTGTGTGTAACACGACAATTTAAAAGTAATCCCATGACAGTAATGGACATCATATGTCAGTCTAGCTAGGATCTGTGTCTCATCCTACACTTTGAGAGTAAAATAGCTCTCATGAGAGTTACACCAAAAAATGTAAAGATCAAGGTGAAGAAATGCCTGTATGAGATTAACCCCATGACAGTAATGGACATCAGGAGTCAGTCAAGCTGGGATCTGTATGTCACTGGACAGTATGAGAGTAATTCCATGACAGTAATGGACATCAGGAGTCAGTCAAGCTGGGATCTGTAAGTCATTGGACAGTATGAGAGTAATCCTATAAAAGTATCGGACATCAGATCTTAGTCTAGCTGGGATTTGTGTGTTACTGGACAGTATGAGAATAATCCCATGACAGAAATGGACATCACATCTCAGTTAAGACAGAATCTATGTGTAACACGACAATTGAAAAGTAATCCCATGACAGAAATGGACATAACATCTCAGTGTAGCTAGGATCTGTGTTTCGTCCTACAGTTTGAGAGTAAAATAGCTCTCCTGAGAGTTACACCAAAAAAAATGTAAAGATCAAGGTGAAGAGATGCATGTATGAGAATAATCCTATGACAGTAATCGACATTAGGAGTCAGTGAAGCTGGGATCTGTGTGTCAGTGGATAGTATGAGAGTAATTCCATGACAGTAATGGACATCAGGAGTCAGTCAAGATAGAATCGATGTGTCATTGGATAGTATGAGAGTAATTCCATGACAGTAATGGACATCAGGAGTCAGTCAAGCTGGGATCTGTGTGTCACTGGATAGTATGAGAGTAATTTCATGACAGTAATGGACATCAGGAGTCAGTCAAGATAGAATCGATGTGTCATTGGATAGTATGAGAGTAATCCCATGACAGTAATGGACATCAGGAGTCAGCCAAGATAGAACCGATGTGTCACTGGATAGTATGAGAGTAATCCCATGACAGTAATCGACATCACACCTTAGTCTAGCTGAGATCTGTGTGTCACTGGATAGTATGAGAGTAATTCCTCGACAGTAATGGACATTAGGAGTCAGTCAAGATAGAATCGATGTGTCACTGGACAGTGTCAGAGTAATCTCATGACAGTAATGGACATCTCATCTCAGTCTAGCTAGGATCTGTGTCTCGTCCTACAGTTTGACAGTAAAATAGCTGTCATGAGAGTTACACCAAAAAATGTAAAGATCAAGGTGAAGAGGTGCCTGTATGACAATAATCCCATGACAGTAATGGACATCACATCTCAGTCTAGCTAGGATCTGTGTCTCATCCTACAGTTTGAGAGTAAAATAGCTCTCATGAGAGTTACACCAAAAAATGTAAAGATCAAGGTGAAGAGATGCCTTTATGAGATTAACCCCATGACAGTAATGGACATCAGGAGTCAGTCTAGCTGGGATCTGTATGTCATTGGACAGTATGAGAGAAATCCGATAAAAGTACTGGACATCACATCTTAGTCTAGCTGGGATATTTGTGTCACTGGACAGTATGAGATTAACACCATGGCAGTAATGGACATCAGGAGTCAGTGAAGCTGCGATCTGTGTGTTAATAGTTTGTACGAGAGTAATCCCATGACAGTAATGGACATCAGAAGTCAATGAAGCTGGGATCTGTATGTCACTGGACAGTAAGAAAGTAATCCCACGACAGAAATCGACATCACACCTTAGTTTAGCTGAGATCTGTGTGTCACTGGACAGTATCAGAGTAAATGCATGACAGTAATGGACATCACATCTCAGTCAAGATAGAATCTATGTGTAACACGACAATTTAAAAGTAATCCCATAACAGTAATGGACATCACATCTCAGTCTAGCTAGGACCTGTGTCACATCCTACAGTTTAAGAGTAAAATAGCTCTCAAGAGAGTTACACCAAAAAATGTAAAGATCTAGGTGACGAGATGCCTGTATGAGATTAACCCCATGACAGTAATGGACATTAGGAGTCAGTCAAGGTGGGATCTGTATGTCATTGGACAGTATGAGAGTAATCCTATAAAAAGATGGGACATCAGATCTTAGTCTAGCTGTGTCTCATCCTACAGTTTGAGAGTAAAATAGCTCTCATGAGAGTTACACCAAAAAATGTAAAGATCAAGGTGATGAGATGCCTGTATGAGAGTAATCCCATGACAGTAATGGACATCACATCTCAGTCTAGCTAGGATCTGTGTCTCATCCTACAGTTTGAGAGTAAAATAGCTCTCATGAGAGTTACACCAAAAAATGTAAAGATCAAGGTGATGAGATGCCTGTATGAGAGTAATCCCATGACAGTAATGGACATCATATGTCAGTCTAGCTAGGATCTGTGTCTCATCCTACACTTTGAGAGTAAAATAGCTCTCATGAGGGTTGTACCAAAAAATGTAAAGATCAAGGTGATGAGATGCCTGTATGAGAGTAATCCCATGACAGTAATGGACATCAGGAGTCAGTCAAGCTGGGATCTGTATGTCACTGGACAGTATGAGAGTAATTCCATGACAGTAATGGACATCATATGTCAGTCTAGCTAGGATCTGTGTCTCATCCTACAGTTTGAGAGTAAAATAGCTCTCATGAGAGTTACACCAAAAAATGTAAAGATCAAGGTGAAGAAATGCCTGTATGAGATTAACCCCATGACAGTAATGGACATCAGGAGTCAGTGAAGCTGGGATCTATATGTCACTGGACAGTATGAGAGTAATTCCATGACAGTAATGGACATCAGGAGTCAGTCAAGCTGGGATCTGTATGTCATTGGACAGTATGAGAGTAATCCTATAAAAGTATCGGACATCAGATCTTAGTCTAGCTGGGATTTGTGTGTCACTGGACAGTATGAGAATAATTCCATGACAGTAATGGACATCGCATCTCAGTTAAGACAGAATCTATGTGTAACACGACAATTGAAAAGTAATCCCATGACAGAAATGGACATAACAACTCAGTGTAGCTAGGATCTGTGTTTCGTCCTACAGTTTGAGAGTAAAATAGCTCTCCTGAGAGTTACACCAAAAAAAATGTAAAGATCAAGGTGAAGAGATGCATGTATGAGAATAATCCCATGACAGTAATCGACATTAGGAGTCAGTGAAGCTGGGATCTGTGTGTCAGTGGATAGTATGAGAGTAATTCCATGACAGTAATGGACATCAGGAGTGAGTCAAGATAGAATCGATGTGTCATTGGATAGTATGAGAGTAATTCCATGACAGTAATGGACATCAGGAGTCAGTCAAGCTGGGATCTGTGTGTCACTGGATAGTATGAGAGTAATTTCATGACAGTAATGGACATCAGGAGTCAGTCAAGATAGAATCGATGTGTCATTGGATAGTATGAGAGTAATCCCATGACAGTAATGGACATCAGGAGTCAGCCAAGATAGAACCGATGTGTCACTGGATAGTATGAGAGTAATCCCATGACAGTAATCGACATCACACCTTAGTCTAGCTGAGATCTGTGTGTCACTGGATAGTATGAGAGTAATTCCTCGACAGTAATGGACATTAGGAGTCAGTCAAGATAGAATCGATGTGTCACTGGACAGTGTCAGAGTAATCTCATGACAGTTATGGACATCTCATCTCAGTCTAGCTAGGATCTGTGTCTCGTCCTACAGTTTGACAGTAAAATAGCTGTCATGAGAGTTACACCAAAAAATGTAAAGATCAAGGTGAAGAGGTGCCTGTATGACAATAATCCCATGACAGTAATGGACATCACATCTCAGTCTAGCTAGGATCTGTGTCTCATCCTACAGTTTGAGAGTAAAATAGCTCTCATGAGAGTTACACCAAAAAATGTAAAGATCAAGGTGAAGAGATGCCTGTATGAGATTAACCCCATGACAGTAATGGACATCATTAGTCAGTGAAGCTGAGATCTGTATGTCACTGGACAGTATGAGAGTAATCCCATGACAGTAATCGACATCACATCATAGTCTAGCTGAGATATGTGTGTCACTGGACAGTATGAGAGTAATTCCTTGACAGTAATGGACATCACATATCAGTCTAGCTAGGATCTGTGTCTCATCCAACAGTTTGAGAGTAAAATAGCTCTCATGAGAGTTACACCAAAAAATGTAAAGATCAAGGCGACGAGATGCCTGTATGAGAGTAATTCCATGACAGTAATGGACATAGGGAGTCAGTCAAGCTGGGATCTGTGTGTCATTGGACAGTATGAGAATAATTCCATGACAGTAATGGACATCAGGAGTCAGTCAAGCTGGGATCTGTGTGTCAATGGACAGTATGAGAGTAATTCCATGACAGTAATGGACATCAGGAGTCAGTCAAGCTGGGATCTATGTGTCACTGGATAGTATGAGAGTAATTGCATGACAGTTATGGACATCAGGAGTCAGTCAAGCTGGGACCTGTGTGTCACTGGATAGTATGAGAGTAATCCCATGACAGTAATGGACATTTCATCTCAGTCTAGCTAGGACCTGTGTCTCGTCCTACAGTTAGAGTGTAAAATAGCTCTCATGAGAGTTACACCAAAAAATGCAAAGATCAAGGTGAAGAGATGCCTGTATGAGATTAACCCCATGACAGTAATGTACATCAGGAGTCAGTCAAGCTGGGATCTGTGTGTCACTGGATAATATGAGATTCATAGATTCATCCCATGACAGTAATGGACATTAGGAGTCAGTCAAGCTGGGATCTGTGTGTCACTGGATAATATGAGATTCATAGATTCATCCCATGACAGTAATCGACATCAGGAGTCAGTCAAGCTGGGATCTGTGTGTCACTGGATAGAATGAGAGTAATCCCATGACAGGAATGGAAATCACATCGGATCTGTGTGTTCATGGATAGTATGAGATTAACCCCATGACAGTAATGGACATCAGGAGTCAGTGAAGCTGGGATATGTATGTCACTTGTCAGAATGAGAGTAAAAAAGCTGTCCTGGGAGTTACACTAAACAGTGAAAAAATCTGAGGTGAAGAGTTGGTTAGAAGTAGGCACTGTTATAGAAACATATATACAGATAGAGCGGGTGTCCATTAAATAACGATAGGGTTTATGTTTACTTGTTTGTGTTTTCGTTGTTTGATATAGCCAATTAAAAACAAGATAATGTCAAGACGCTTGACTTGAGTCTTTTTGACAGACAGTAATGGACTTCACGTGTCAGTCTAGCTGTGATCTGTCTGTTCCACTGCAAACTGAAGAGTAAAATAGCTCTACTGGGAGTTACACCGAACAATGTAAAGACCAAGGTGAGGAGATCGTTATAGGCAGGCATCTCTGTCTTTCCTTGCTGAACACTACTACTAGCAGCATACCTCATTGACGTTCTGTTTTCAATACACTGTGCTGAGAAGAAAGTTCTAAATCCTGAAGACCAAGATACTCTCCGCCGCCTTTTTGAGGGGAGCAGCTCACCTGAGATATTCATCTCTGAATTTTAATGCGAGAATGGTGACTCGGACACTGAAGAGCAAGAGATCTAGTTTGTTCACAACACGAAGCCGATATGTTCAGCCCACACTTCGTCAGCCTCTAGAAATTAATGAGATTGAAGATGAGCCTGATGTACCAGCTTCAAGTTCTTGAAGAGAGGGAACGACTGACCCTAACCAACAACAGTTCACCGGAACTAGCGGACTGCAAGTGGAAATGAGCAAGACGACTCTGCTAGATTTTCTCAAGCTGAAGGTGGAAAACATTGTTCAAGAAACACACAGAAATTCTGCACTTTGTCAGCCTCTAGAAATTAATGAGATTAAAGATGAGCCTGATGTACCAGCTTCAAGTTCTTGAAGAGAGGGAACGACTGACCCTAACCAACAACAGTTCACTGGAACTAGCGGACTGCAAGTGGAAATGAGCAACACGACTCCACTAGATATTTCTAAAGCTGATGGTGGATGACAACATGGTGGAAAACATTGTTCGAGAGACGAACAGATATGCCACCCAGACGCTCAAGAACAAGCAGTTGAGCTCTAAATCTCGATTCCGCCACTGGATCAAAGTTACAGTGCTTGAGTTGTGGGCCTTCCTCAATCTCATAATTGGCATGGGACTGCTCATCATTGAGAACTTGGATGAATAGTGGTCCATTGATGAAATGTACCAGCCAGTTATCTTCTGGTCTGTGATGGTAAAGGACAGATTCCATCACACAAACAAGGAGAAAACCATCACAAGAAGATTCAGCTCATAATCCGCAGCGTCGCATTTTGGCTTAAAAGCTGCACTTTAGTTCTCAACCCTGAGCCCAGAAGCTCTAACCTCCCTGCGAACTTAGGCGATTCAAACATGGTTACAACCGACGGGGAAAACCTGATGTCATTCATCACTGTCAGGTGACAGGTCGGCCCCTGCACTGCGGTGGTCGCTTACTGCACAGGCTAGTGCAGTGGTATGCGACAACTATGTAATACAAAAGAAATTTCACAATCTTTACATCACAATATCTCCAAAACTATTCGCAGTATAAACATCGTTGTTTTTTTTTCACAGTTGAATTAAGACCTCATTTAAAAGCCGGTGAAAATTTGGTTCTTTTACGTTAATATTTGTGAGTTTGGTAAACGAGTTGTTTAAGGTGTTATTTTGTATACGATTATTACCGCAAATTATGATTTGTTACATTTAATTGTTAATTAATCAAAAGCTGATCGAATAATTTTCTTTAAATAAATATAAATCAAAACTAGAAAAGCTATATTTTGATGTGCTGCAATTTTTTTTTTCGGTGGGAGCGCTAATAGTGTATCTTTATGCCGGTGAATTTACTTTCTTTACATTTCAGGATTACTAACTTATTGTAAAAATGGAGCATTCCATTGAGTCACATACTCGTTGTGTTAACGAACCGTGTCGCATTTGTGGAAACCTTTGTTGTGTCACTAAGAAACAAAAGAAAAACAATGATCGGGCCCACATATGTGCACAAATTGTCACAGACATTTTTTTGATATATGGCATAGAAGTGAATCAAGAACAAGAGGACACATATTCTAAAAGTATTTGTGGAAAATGTTTCACAAAGATTAGAGACATTAAAAGAACAAACAGCAGCACCGTTCTGACAGGAGCACAGGAAATTTTTTGATATATGGCATAGAAGTGAATCAAGAAAAAGAGGACACATATTCTAAAAGTATTTGTGGAAAATGTTTCACACAGCTCAGCAGACACACAACTAGCTTCAGAATTAAAGAGAATTCCAGTGCATCGCAGACAAGACATCACAACAAAGGCTTCAGTCAAACAAAAATTTAAATCAGTCCGGCAGCTTTCTAGGGAGATAATCTCCGATTTTGTTCAGGTAGAAAAAAAGATTATTTGTTAAAGAAGATACAACAGAGTATGAGGTGCCGTATGGTAGGATAAGGGATTTACCCAGGTTTGTGGACAGCTTGCTAGATTCATATGATGAACAAAACTTACTCACATGGCGGGAGGGGTCCATTCCACAAGATGAGATTTGGGTAAAAATTGGGGGGATCACGGAAAAAATTCTTTGAAATTTTCACTGCAGATAGCTAACACAACGAAACCAAACGCATGCAATAATACAGTTGTTATAGCCATTGCATCAGTTCGCGACACACATGACAACATGGTTAGGTTTTTGGCAGGTGATTTGGCTAGTGATCTCAAAGCACTTCAGTCCCATTCTTGGAAAAACTAAAAACTCAAAGTTTTTCTTAATGGTGACTACGAATTTTTGTGCAAGATATATGGCCTCTCAGGCCCTCAGGGTACTTATCCATGCCTGTGGTGCCTGATGCCACGACGAGATATGCATGAACCCAGTGGTCAGTGTCAGAAAAGATCACTGGAAAGCTTACTCGCCGATAATTCTGCTTTTGTCGCAGATTCTTCTGTGAAGAAAGAAGTTTCTAAATTTTACAATGCTCTACATACACCCCTTTTAAACATAGAATTAGATAACATCAGCCCTCCTTACCATCACATTTTACTAGGCATTGTTTTGAAACACCACAAATTGTTAGAGGATGCTGCACACAGTTTAGACAGAGAAATAGCTACACAAAGGAACGAGCACCTGACGTCTTTGGGGCAAAGTTTGAAGAAATATGGCTCAAACTGGCATCAGGTTCAAGACTTTGAAAACAAATTGCAATTCGAGGAGGGCTGTTTAATTTTTAGTGAAACACAATCTGACATTGAAAAACATGCGCAAAATATACATGAACAAGATCAGGTCCAGTCACTTCTGCATTAGACACAGTACTCAAGAAACATAGAGTAGCACCACAGGCCTATCACAGCAGATCTTTCGTAGGCAATCACTGTCACAAATACCTTCAAGCAAAAGTATACACAGACCTTACAGAGACCGTCGTCAATCAAACAAAAACATTAACAAACAACCCATTCCTTATTGATAAAGCTACCATCATTCAAATAACATTCAACGACCTCAACAACGCCTTCAGTGCGGTACACAAAGCTTTATCTCATACAAAACCGATAGATCGCAGCTCTCTATCAGAAATACAAGCAGCTATAGACACGTAGATGGCAATTTACAGCCACCAAATGATAGGAAACATGGAAAAACACCGTGCTCATGGAATAACAAACGATCTCAAAAAAACTACATCACATTTTAGAAGCACATCTTCTTCAAATCGCCCCTGCTCTCCGATGATAAAATAATAACTTTGATATAATCTCTTCTGTGATGATAATGTACTTTATCTTTTATATTTGTAGGGCTCGTCGGTCAGGGTGTGTCCTATACACATCCCTTGCCAACTATCAGGGGTGTGCCCTATGCACTACCCCTGAATTAAGTGTCGGTTATGTGAGCTTGCGCAATGGGCATTTCTCTTCGGTATTGGCCAATGGGGAGCAAGGAGTGAAGACTTACCGGGAAGGGACCTTTGCTTTCACTTCAGTCTTCACGTTTCACGCTTATCGTACAACATGTGCTCAAGAGTCAAGATGTTCCTGATCTGCTGAGCAGCTTGAGAGGGACCATCAAAGGTGAGGGCTCATGCAACCACGTCTTGGCTGCGCACAAAAATTGGCGGTGTCGGCCTCGTGAATCTTTAATTAGGTAGTTAAGCTTCTTTTCTAGATCAAGTTCTAGTCTCAGGGAGTGGGTTCTCATACTTGGCGATCTAGATCAGATCGCTTTCGAGGCCCATCCCTGAATTTTTTCTAGAGTCTAAGTGTTTAAGTCTAGTTTAGGTAATAGACCTAGATCTAATTTGTCTGAATTCATTTTAGAATTATACTTTATAGATCTAGGATCAGTATAAGTGTTGTTTAGATTAGGGACCAATTGTATATGCCATTATTTTACCCTAGAATTATACATGTATTAGAATCTACTTTGTTAGAGTTAGTGATATCCATGCTTAACCTTATGTTTCTTGTTTTAGAGTTTTGGTGTAGATTTAGATAGTTAGCAGGTTGCGTGAGCCAGGGTTGTTTAGGCATTGATATACATGAACTGCTGTCCAGTCTAATACCAGGTATCGTAAGTTTCTCTTGTCTACGTTCAGCTCTGAACTTTGTTGTTGTTTGTGCTTAGCTAAGTTTACATTTAACTGGTTCTGGTGTAGTGTTTTAACAGTGCGAATTTAAAGTGTGGTGGCCATCCTTGTTTTTCTCCCCTATTTCGCTTGCTTTCCTATTCTAGGCCTAGATCTCATTTATTTTCATCTGTAACACTGTGTGCTCTCGATTTCTGCATATATTTGCTTTCTTTCACTCTAGGCCTAGACTTGTTTTTGTTTGGTGCTGGCCATTAATTATTAACCTCTTGTGTGCATTATCTGTATCTCTTTTATTTCCCTTTTGGTCCATCACCTTTTCCCCTTTTGCATTCCTTAGCCTGACTGATAGCTAAAACTATTTTCAACAAAGACTCTTTTCACGTGTAAATGTTTTAAAGGTTTAATGTAAATGGTACTTACACTGCATTTCATTTCTTTAATACTAGACTTGCACTTGCTTGACAATTTTTGTTTCTTATAATTAATCTCAGCACAAATTCTATTTTAGTTTTCAAAATATCTCACTGTGCTTGCAGCACTATTTCATTTCCAATTCGTCATCTACATTGCACTGCTAATGGTGACGGTAATATCCTTCTATAGTTTCATCTTCATATTACCTCTATTCTTTCAATCTTTTTCTTTTGCAGCACTAACTCTTTGCTTGTTTCCCTTTACACAGGTGTCATCGTGAATTTTTGTTTTTGTTTTTGTTTTGTTTTTTTTTTTCTCCCTTTGTTTCTTCAAATCAAATCAGTGTGACTCATCCTCATTGTGACTGTCATTCATCATCAATCATATATTTCTATAGCCACAGGTAGCGTTTGCATTGATACTTCTTTAAAAAAAAAAATAAATAAATAAATAAATAAATACATCACATCAAATCATTAATTAAAAATTGTCAATTAACTATCAGACAAATTGTTTGCAGATAACTGTCAATTTCTTTTGAGTATAAACTGATTTCATAATTTTGCAAACTTTCCACATTAAATTTTGTCGATTATCATAAGGGTAAATACAACTTAATTTTCATTTAGTTCCAGGTCATCTTAGTTTTTATCAGTACTGGTCATTAAAATTTTGTTAGATTACAAATTGTTGTTAATATTCATCCACAAGTCTTTTCCCCATTTTTAACTGTCTCCCGTATAGTGTTTGATTGCTTTTTCTTTTTTTCTTGGTGTTGTTGATGCGTTGGTGCTTGAGTGAGAATGGATGAAAATGAAAAGTTAGTTCCGGTATATGTGAATGAGTGTGGGGAGTTGGATTTTTTAAAAATTCCGGTGTAGGCTTGCAACTAGCGCACAAGCTAGCAGCTAGACGCCAACAAGAACCCTTATCTGCCCCAATCATGGCAGATATCATGGGTTCATCTACTGAGTGGGAAAGTGTCACCAAATTTGACACCCCATCACGTACTAAGAATACGCCGGAGGGCATGAGCCCAGCTATCGAGCTGGTTGATGCTAGGAATCGGGCTTTCTCTGGCCCCAAGTTGGACAGAGAGCGCTCCGAAGAGCGAGGGGGGCGTTCCCAATTTGTGCCGCCTCCTAAAACCCTCATCTACGCGGGTGAGAATGATTGGTCGTCGTTTCGCCTCAAGTTCGACCGTTTCTGTACACACATGCGTTACACAAAACAGGAGCGCGTGGACTACATGTGCTGGACCCTTATGGGTAAAGCAGAAGAATACTATACTCTGCTACTCCAGCAAAATAAGCGAATCCCATATGATGAACTTATTGACATGATGAAGGCCCGATTTGCCGTTCATCTATTACGGGAAGTAGCAATGCTAGAATTCCGTAATGCCTTGCAGAGGCCAAGCGAGTCCCTACACGAGTGGGGAGAGAGGCTGCCCACGCTGGCCGTTCATGCTTTCGGCAGCGGAATGGGCGCCAGAGAGACAGATGAGGTAGTCCCTCAGTTTTGCACCGGCTTGCTAGACAAGCAGGCTGGCCTGCAGGTAGCTAATAGACTACCTGAATCTGTGCCAGAGGCAATTAGATTCGTTCTTCGGTTCCAACATAGCCGAGACAGAATCTATGGTGCTTCATCTAGCCAGTCCCCAGCTGTGCGACTGTCTAGGCAACAAAGCCCATCACCCTATCGTGAACGCGAACAAGATCCTCGCGCTTCACGGGGGGATTCATTTCCACGACGGGATTATGTTTCAACATACCGCAGGTCCCGGGAAGAGGAGTCCCCTGTTCGAGGCTATGACGACCAAGAATATCGTCACAGACTCAGGGAACGGGATTCGTGGCGCCGTGCAGAGTCGAGGAACGTCTATTACAGAAGTCCCTCACCCCAATCACGCGATCGATCGTTGCCCCAATTTGGTGGCGATCGTCTCCTCTCGAGACAGTCTCGGGAGGAAGAACGCCCCGCCGCAAGTCTTGAGGCGGATATATCCCTCCTAGGAAGGCTAGACGCTAAGGTCGATGCTCTTTCCAACAAAGTGGAAAGGGACGTTGATCGCCTGGAGGGAAGGATGGCTCGGGTGGAGAGGGGACGGTCTCAAGATCCTGACCGTCGCAGCTCCAGCCCGAGGGCTCCTCGTAGCATTAGCCCTGAGGTTATTTGCCACGGTTGCAGTAGACCGGGCCATATGGTAGCTCAGTGCCCAGATAAGCGCGTGCGTTTTAATGATTCAAAAAACGTCCAAGGGCCGAGCACGTCACCCCGCAGCCGGTCCCCAGAGTAGAAGGGGTAAGTTATACGGAGGAGGTGCAGCCCATTTGCAAAAACTGCGCCCCCGGTAGAGGCATTGATGTCTGAAACTGCTGTTTCTGAAGGTTCACAAATGGACCTGCAGATCATTTCAGGTTCCAATGTCCCGGTGCGGAGGGATATCCCTGCCACCCCAATTTTGGTGTGCAACGTTCTTGACCCCCTCCGAAGCGAATTGTAATGGAGTGGGTTGTCCTCAGGGAGCTGGTCCAAAATTACTAGACTCTTAACGTGATCATTCTCCACTCCAGCCTACACGGTGCCAGTGCGTGTAGGCAATATTTATGTTAGAGCCGTTGTAGATACCGCAGCAGAGGTAACTATAATTTCCACAGATATCTGGGATATGATCGTTCCAAAACCCAAAGCTATAGGGAAAAGGGCACTTCAAATGGCCGGGAAGGATCATCGAGCTGAGGCCTTGTTAGTGGGTCCACTTCCAATCAAAGTAGGATTTTTAACCACTTATGAATATTGCTATGTCTCTGCGCTGACCGACGATATGCTACTAGGTGTAGATTTTCTGGACAGGCACCAGGCCGTGGTTGATTTTGCAGAGCATACGCTTACAATTCACGGCTCTAGCATTACTATGAATAACGTATTCCCAGATGTGTTGTCGGTAAGCTCGACAGAGGATATGACTATTCCCCCTAGAAGTCATGTCCGCATGAGTTGTAGAGCATCAAAATCAGTTCCCGGGTTGATCTTAGTGGAGCCAGGTTCTTACACTAACATTATGTCACCTCGGATTGTTTGTGGGGACAGTGATAATATAGTTATGTCTCTCTATAACTGGACGGACCGGGATGTTCAGTTGGAGGCGGGCACACAGTTGGGTCTGGCTTCTAACTTAACAGACACAGACATTTTGTTTGACACTGTCGCTTATTCACATGCATCTTGCATACCCAACGTACGGATATGTGAGCCGACAAATGCGGAGCAGGATTTACCTGTCCATTTGCATGCTTTGTTTGAGGAAGCCCAATCTCAGCTTTCTCACGTAGAGATGATTGCACTAAAAAGTCTCCTGTTAGAGTACGCAGATGTCTTTGCTCAGTCTGATTTTGACCTTGGTGCGTTTGATACTATCAAACATACTATTGACACAGGCAACTCTGCTCCAATTAAGCAGAGAATGCGTCGCACTCCTATCCACTTTAGGGAAGAGGAGGATGGGCATTTAGATAAGATGATCCAGGCAGGCGTCATCAGACCATTAGTTTCAGAGTGGGCTTCTCCCCCAGTTTTAGTCCGGAAACGGGATGGTTCGGTACGCTGGTGTGTGGATTATAGAGCGCTGAATGCTATTACCCGCAAAGATGTGTATCCGCTGCCCAGAATAGAGGACTGTGTAGATACCCTCGAGGGTAACATTTGGTTCTCTAAACTAGATGCGAACTCTGCATATTGGCAGGTTCAAATGGATGAGTCGTCCAGGGAGAAGACGGCGTTCATCACCCGTCGAGGTCTCTATGAATTCGTTAGAATGCCTTTCGGGCTTTCTAACGCTCCCGCCACGTTCTCTAGGGTGGTTAACCTCATTCTGGCACGCATGAACTGGGAGACGGTTCTGGCGTTTCTCGACGATATCTGCGTACTGGGGCGTGACTTTGCGGAACACCTGGAGAACTCCGTCAAGTCTTTGGGCGCTTCAGGCGGTTTGGGCTACGCCTGAAACCGCGCAAGTGTTCCCTCTTCAAAAAGGAGGTAGAATTCTTAGGGCGTTTGGTTAGTAAAGGGGGTGTTAGGGTCTCGCCAGAGTCAATTCGTGCTGTTGTAGAGTGGCCTACCCTGAAATCGGTTAAGGATGTGCAGAAATTCATCGGGCTAACCAACTATCATAGGTCATTCATCAAGGGGTACTCGGAAATGGCCGAACCGCTTCTTGGCATGCTGCGGAGCAAGCAGTTCCAGTGGGGCCCGTCGGAACCCCAGTCTTTTCAGGATTTGAAATTCGCATTAACCCCTCCACCGGTGTTGGGTATTCCTACCAGCACCGACTTATTTATCCTGGACACAGACGCATCAGGTTTTGCGGTGCTGCTGAGCTGAGCCAGGTCCAAGATGGAGTGGAAAGGGTAATTGGCTATGGCAGTTACACTCTCTCGAAAGAACAAAGGAGGTACTGCACAACGCGCCAGGAGCTCTTGGCTGTAGTTTTATTTACGCGCCAATTCCGCCCGTACCTTATCGGTCGTCGTTTATGTTAAGGACCGATCATAATAGTCTCCGACGGTTAACCAGTTTCAAGGAACCGCAGGGCCAACTTGCCCGGTGGCTTGAGGAACTCAGCCAATATGACATGGAGATTGTGCACAGACCTGGAAAGAGTCATGGTAATGCAGGTTCCTTGTCCCGGATGCCGGACCCAAATGACTGTGGCCCGGTCGATATTAGCGTTCCTCTTCGCTCCCTTCCATGCGGGGAATGCGGTCATTGCACACGGGTGCATCGCAAGTGGACAGAATTTTCTGAAGATGTAGATGATGTGGTGCCAATCTCCGTTACTGCGCGTCAGGTCGTGTCCTCTTCCGCAAATGGGGAGATACTCGATTTGGACGATATGGTTGCCTTGCAGCACAATGACCCAATCATAGGTACATTCCTGTCATGGTTGTCGGGTGAAGGACCTACTGAAGGTGTATTGTCCTTGTCTGAACCAGCATTGAGACACATGTGGATGAGCAGACAGTTGTTTCTCATCCAAGCTGGCCTTCTGTACAGGATTCACCCGGATACACGGGCACTCCAATTAGTGGTACCGAGTTGCGTGCAGAGTGAGACGCTGCGCAGAGCTCATGATATTCCCACTGCTGGACATCAAGGTGTTAAGCGAACAAAAGAGCGCTTACGAGGCTGCTGGTGGTACAGATGTAGCTCCCAAATTAAGAGTTACGTTAACACCTGCTCTCGGTGCAACTCCCAGAAAAAGAGTTTGACACCTACACCTCGTTACCCCATGACGGTCTATCACGCCAGCACGCCTATGGAAAGGGTGCATCTTGATTTTCTGGGCCCCTTGCCTCAGACTCCCAGAAATGTCTATGTGCTGATGATGGTAGACCAATTCACTAAATGGGTGGAGTGTATTCCTCTGCCTTCTCAGACGGCGGAACATACAGCTACGGCGGCTGTGAATGAGTTTTTCAGTCGGTTTGGGTGTCCCTTACACATCTTCACAGATCAGGGAAGGAATTTTGAGAGCACTCTTTTCAAATCCCTTTGTGAGAGATTGAAAATCCAAAAGTATAGGACCACTCCATATCACCCATCCTCCAATGGCCAGGTAGAACGTTTCAACAGGAGACTGTTAAATGCAGTCCGTTGTTATCTGACCGACAGACAAGATCGCTGGGATAATTGTGTGCCCCAAATAGCGGCCGCAATCAGGGCATCAGTCAATCGGCATACTGGTTTCACCCCAAATAAGTTAATGCTGGGAAGGGAAGTAAACATGCCTCTGGAGCTCATGTTTGCCCAATCAGGCCCTACTCAGGCTGATCTTCCCATAGAGAACTATGTTGCCCAATTGCAACAGGATATGCTTGATGCTAATCAGCAAGCCAGGGAGGTATTGAAGACCTCGCAAAAACGGATGAAGGTAGACTACGATGTTAAGTCCCGGAAATTCGAATACAGGAAGGGTGATGCCGTTTATATTTGTGACAGGGCCACAATTAAAGGCGTTTGTAGCAAACTTAGGTCACCCTGGAAGGGGCCAGGACTAATTGTCAACATTTTGACTCCATATCTCCTGGAAGTCCAAATTAAAAATAGGACTAGCGTGGTGAACCATGACCATGTCAAAAAGTGTCTGGATAGAGAGTTGCCTAAGTGGCTGGTAAAGGCCAGATTAAAACTGGATGAGCCAGAAATATACTGCCTTCGCCGCAAACCGGACGATGGGCAACCAATGGTCTAGTGCGACACTTGTCTTGAATGGTTTCACTGCGGATGTGTGGGCCTTAGGAGGCGGGAAGCAGACACATTGAATCAGTTCTTGTGTCACGAATGCCAGGATTAACTTAAGTATGAATAGTCAACCTGCCAGTGGGACGGAAAGTGTTGTAGATATGTAGGGAAGTAAATGTGTAAAACAGATAAGATAAAAACTAACTAAAATATGTTCTATTATTTTCTATAATCGGTTATTATTACTGTAGACAAGAACATTTATTTAATGCTGGCGGGTCTCATGTAAATGACTGTCTGCTTGGGTAGACCAGACGCAGTACCTTATTTCGACATGGTTATTTACTCTTCGACTTTCCAGATGGCAGACCACCCGGGTCATGTCTCTCAAGACCACATGGGCAGGTACCCGCCTGAGGTGTGGCGACTGGTACAGTCCTTGGCCAGTCGCATGGAAGCGGCATAACGTTCCCCAGCTGGGAACGGTATAGACCAAGGTCGCGGTCAATGGGAGGGAGCGCGTCATGCTCCCCGGGGAAACCTCCATGTTTCTCAAGGTAGGGGGGGAGCGCATCATGCTCCCCGGGGAAACCTCCATGTTTCCAAATGTAGGGGGGGAACGCATCATGCTCCTCGGGGAAATCTCAATGTTTCCCAAGGTAGGCTGGGAGCGCATCATGCTCCTCGGGGAAATCTCAATGTTTCTCAATGTAGGGGGGAGCGCATCATGCTCCTCGGGGAAATCTCAATGTTTCCCAATGTAGGGAGGGAGCGCATCATGCTCCCCGGTGAAACCTCTCAATGTTTCCCAAGGTAGGCTGGGAGCGCATCATGCTCCTCGGGGAAATCTCAATGTTTCCCAATGAAGGGGGTAGCGCATCATGCTCCTCGGGGAAATCTCAATGTTTCTCAAGGTAGGCGGGGAGCGCATCATGCTCCTCGGGGAAATCTCAATGTTTCCCAAGGTAGGGGGGGAGCGCATAATGCTCCCCGGGGAAATCTCAATGTTTCCCAATGTAGGGAGGGAGCGCATCATGCTCCTCGGGGAAATCTCAATGTTTCTCAAGGTAGGCGGGGAGCGCATCATGCTCCTCGGGGAAATCTCAATGTTTCCCAATGTAGGCGGGGAGCGCAGAATGTTCCACGGGGACGCAGTGGTTCCCAGGGCCGACGGTGCCCGCAAGGTAGAGGGAGAGCGCAAAATGCTCTGACCCGTGACACCCCCCGGCGAGAAGGACGGGGCCGAGTAGGTCGCGGTCGCAGTGGCCGAAGATCGGCAGGCCGGGGCGATACGCTAGCCCAGGCTCTGTTGGGGACTCCCCACACAGTATACAGGCTGAGAGAGATGGGTTCGAGCTCATCAGCCATGTATAGGCTTGTGCGTTCTGAGACTAGGGATCAGGGGTGCCAAACTGATGCACGCCTGGACGCACCAGAAGTTAGACCAGGTTCCGCAGTGGGAACCAGGTTTTCGACTGGAACTAGTCCCATAAATGGCACTAGTTCCACACCCCAAACCCTGGAATTTAGGTCGTCTGTACCCCTAGATATAGTAATTCCTGGACAGGATACCGGTGCCCCAATTGGCGCTGGTTCTGAGTCCATGCATGAAAACGTTGGCACCGCAAATGGAGCCAGCTCAAGTCCTGAGTGGAAGGTGAGCAACAAGGAGATGCGATATGGTATGAAGACCTGTCCCGTCCGGGATTGTGGTTACGCTGGCAACAACATAGAGAAACATGTATATGTTTCCCACTTGCCGGCCTGCCTGAACCCGAGTCTAACTTTTACGCCGGGGCAGCCTCATCTACCTGAGGAGAGGTGGCAGGCTATCTGTTATTTAGCATCTCTCCTCGGTGTCAGTCACCCAGAGAGACTGGCAGAGATGGCATTCACGGCCATCCCTCCCAATCACCTGCGGTTGGGTGGGGGGGGGGGGCTGTCCATAGGGATGGCTGCGTTAGCCCAGTATAGGGGGTGGGAGGACCACCAGAGGGGTGGGGAGTGGATCCGGGGGAGGTCACCGGCCCTCATTCTCCATTGGGTGGTCCTCACCATATTAGTGAATAGGTTGGGGGCTGCAGACCAGGAGAGGTTTGCGCGCTGGACCCCTTTGGGAACAATTGGGGACAGCCATAGGGAGAGGGGTATCAACGAGCCCATGGAGCTCAGTCCGGCTCTCCCAGACGTAGTAGAGGCCAGTCCTCAGATGAGGTTGCCAGCCTCAAACTCGGCTGACGGCCCCATAGTGATCGAGGATGATGACCCCTCTCCTTCTCCAGTGGCTGAAGAAATGGACATCCGTTGTGGATACTCTGGCGCAGCCCATTATTGTTGCAACCCAGACTCTCACAGCTGATGAGCTCACAATGGATGGAGCTATGGAGGCTGGTGACTGCAAACCGGTGGTGGAAGCCATTGTACCACCCAGCCGACCCGTTTCCGGGCAGCCCAATAGTGTTGCATCACTGGAGGCTAGGCTGAGTGGGCTGACCACCGATGGGTTTGTCCCTATGGAGGGTGTGCAGCTGTGTCAGGCTGGATCCCCCGGAATCGAACCAGCAGAGGTTGGATTCAAGCCAGTGGCAGGGCCCAGTACGACTCAGCCCGGATTCGAACTAGTGGCAGGGCCCAGTACGACTCAGCCCAGCTTTGCTGAAGTCTTAGCCTGGCCACGCACTGCTCCAGTGGTCCCACGGCATCGGGAGGCTTCTCCTCCGGAGGCTCTCGATGCCCACTTCCATATTAAGATGTCTGAGGCGGGGGTAACTCTGAGGCAATACCTCAATTACCCTATGCCTCATCACCAGTCCTACCCTGTCACGTTGCGCGGGGGGGGTGGTTGTGTTTTGCTGGCCGCAGTTTTACCCTGACAACATTTCACGGGTAATAAATGTGCCTGGGTTCGTAGCCGCAATTGGCATTCACCCATCACAGGCTGCAAGAGTCCTGCCCCGTGACCTTGAAAAGCTTGGGATGTTGCTCCGGAGCCCAAAAGTAAGTGCCCTTGGAGAAATTGGCCTTGATGGTCAAAACGGGGTGGGCATGGGGAAGCAAGAGGCGTTGCTAAGGCAATGCCTTGCCAAAGCGGATTCAACCAAGCCAGTGATTCTCCACATTCGGGGAAAGGTGGTGCAGGATGTCGAGCTGAATGCTCGGTGCCGGACGATGGCACAAAAATATTTAGAAAAGGAGCAGCCCATTCAGCTGCACTGCTTCTCCTGCGAACCGGGTGTGTTTGCTGCTTGGAGGAAGGTGTTCCCCCAGGTGTACGCCAGCATTTCCGGAATGGTGGCTAGGTTTAACCCCCGACAGAAACAGGGGCTCCGGGAGATCCCTTTGGATCGACTCCTGTTGGAGACCGATTCACCCTACCTGCCAATCGTGGGTAAGGAGAATAGGCCTCACTTTGTGGGGGATGTGGCTTCGCTGGTGGCAGCACACCGTGGTGAGAGGACGCAGGACGTCCTCGCTGCAGCAAATGCCAACTGCCGAAGCTTGTTCGGCCTCTAGAGAGCCGATGCTTGGGAGGACCTTGCTTGGGTGCCTGCAGAGCCCAAATTGCTTTGCAGATTCCTGACTCAGGGCCACCTCTGCTGTTTCCCCAAATTGGGAGTACAGATTTTCGACGATAGGTATGCTGTTGTTCCACAATTAGGAACAGCAACAGGGTCCAATTGATCGCGGGTGTCCGACCGACAAGCTTGTCAGGATCAGTCCCCCAATTTGGGAGTTGACCTTTGCCGCGGAGAGCTATGGCAGTTCACAGTAAGGACTGTTTCGGGTAATTCCATCCACCACGGTCTCCCAATTGAGGCCGCTCTAACAATGCTCCGTGAGCCTCCTCCTGTCTCTAGTTACCCCTGCTTCTTTTATGACGGGGAAGAGTGTAGGGCTCGTCGGTCAGGGTGTGTCCTATACACATCCCTTGCCAACTATCAGGGGTGTGCCCTATGCACTACCCCTGAATTAAGTGTCGGTTATGTGAGCTTGCGCAATGGGCATTTCTCTTCGGTATTGGCCAATGGGGAGCAAGGAGTGAAGACCCACCGGGAAGGGACCTTTGCTTTCACTTCAGTCTTCACGTTTGACGCATATCCTACTACATGTGCTCAAGAGTCAAGATGTTCCTGATCTGCTGAGCAGCTTGAGAGGGACCATCAAAGGTGAGGGCTCAT
>JAWDGP010003738.1:522500-542500 GCA_033675545.1 Elysia crispata | reverse complement strand
TAGTGCTGAAAATGTTTGTCGTTGTGTATTGTTTTTAGTTTGTATCTTTTGTTTAATCTATGTTGCGATCATATTGTTATAGAATAATTTTATATTTTTCTCACGGTGAAATCGTCCGTTATACGCCGCGTCTTCTTAGCTTTCATGAGTGAATAGTTTATTATAATTGGTTAGATTGTTTTAGTACTTAGTTGCCATTATACTACAGTCGCACAAAATGTTGATTATCCAAAGACCAAAAAGAAAAAGAACCGGTGTTGAAATTAGTTCAAAAGGTATTGTGTGTTTTTTTTGTTTTGTTTTTTTTTAATTTTAGTTTTTTCCTCTACTCAACATTGTTTTTTTATCTGCGTTGCGATCATATTTTCATAGATATGCATTTTCTCAAGGTACAATCTTCCTTTATACGCCACGCCCACTTGAGCTGATAAACTTAGAATTGTTTGTTGTCGTTGTTTTTTTTTTGTTTTGTTTTTTTTTTGTTTTTTTTTGTTTTGTTTTTTTACCTAAATGTCATTTTACTACAGTCGAACAAAACGTTGCTAAAACTAAAGACGAAAAACAAGAAACTTATTTGAAACACAATAAGAAAGTATTCAAAAGAATTATGTAGCTTCTGGAGCATTTCATTGCGTTTTAAGATAGAAAAGCCAAGTGAACCTTAGAATAATCCGTTGAGCCCTTCGTGATGTACATGTTCTGTAAAACCTCATTCATCGGGTCGTCGCTGGTATCTAACCCGCCTTCACGGATCCATGGAGAACACGCTTGAGGCAAATTTTGTTGTTTTCTTGAGTAAAGAATAAGCGAAGAAAAACATCATAAGCTTTTCCCAGTGCCAAAGGTGTTTACCTTTAATGCCCTTCAACTTTTGTGAAAAAACATTTGCTTGAGAGTAGATCGAAATTTAGCGCCTGTGATGGTATAGAAAATGATATTTGTGCTAGAGTTGATTTCGCCAAGAAGCAAAACCAAACCTGCATTGAGCTCAGCCAGAGAACGTAAAGATCCGTAGGCAGAATACTCGTGTCGCCATATCAGGACTACAAGGCTCTGCACTGACTTAGGCAAAGAGCATGCGATAAACACACATGCGATCATGACAACAGTTTTTGTGATGCGGTTTTCCCTCATGTTCACGTTCCTGTGGATGTTTGGGAAATTTCGATCTGCACCGAAGACTGCTGAAGCATTAGCCGACCTCCACTTGGCACTCTGCCTTAACCTGATGATCAGGAATATTGTACACGTTGTGACCATGATCCAGGATAGGAGAGAATAGACCACGCTATACAGCATGGTGGCGATCCCGTTGAAGATGTTCCAGTCACTCCCAGAACTGTAAAACATGAGTAGGACAGTGGTATTAGTATTGGGGTCGAAACTCCAGCCCGTTTCCATGTCAACGTAAGCAAGCACCGCAGGGCAGCAACCTATGAAAAATATAGCGGTGATAACTATCTTGGTGACTTTGCGGGTTATGATCAGCCTAACTCTGGTCGGGAACAACACGCACAAACATCGCTCCAAACTGATCCAAGCCGTTAGAAAGGCCGTGGTTCTAGAGAAAGCAAACTGAGGCCAGACGCTGATAAAATTAGTAAGCTTAGCCAGGTCTACTTGAAGACGGAAATGCGTAAGTAGAGCTTGCATGGCGGGAGAGTAACAGAAGCCGGCCACCATGGAGCTCAGGATACAACACAGATCTGACACAGCCAGCGCCACATAACTGATGTTGATGGTCTCGGCGAACCCCAGCTTGACGTAGACTAGAACAGTTAGGATATTCCCGATAATCCCAATAGTTCCAGTGACCAACAATGTCCAGGAGATTGCAGAGATGACCACAAGGAGTTGACCCATCGCGTCCAAACTGGTGGACTCAGAGGTCACCAGATTCAGATCTAGAGGAGGCAAACCACTGGGTTAATGATACGTAAGAGTTAGAATTTTAGGTAGTGCTTTGCTTTATGACCAGAGCCGTTGCAAACATTTTGTTTCATCCTCTTCAGGAAATAAAGAATAACACTTGAAGGAAAACAAAAAAAAATACAAGGTTTATAGCATAGTAGCCACAAATAGTGGATTCACAAATTAGTTTTATCTGCTGTAAAAAAGTAAAACTTCCAATTTGATATACTCAACAGCGGCGGAATTATACTAATGCCCACAACGTGTACAAAGAGTATCAAAGCGTTGCGTTGCCATGACCTGGTCACGCTTTGAATACGCTCTAGTCGCACGCTGATCATGTCCTAATCAGACTATGCTTACGCTTAAGTCATTCTGGCCCCACTCTGATAACACTCTGGTCATATTTTGGTCACGCCCTGGTCACGCTATGGTCAAGTCTTAACCTTGCTACAGACATGATCTCGCCACGCCCAAATCACGCTCTAGTCGGACTCTGGTCACGCTCTAGTCACGCTTTGGTCACATTTTAGACACGTCCTTGTATTGCAAAATACTCGCCCTAGTCACGCCCTGTTCATTCCCTGGTCACGTTAAAGTCGCACTCTGGTAAATTACATACAGTTTTGTACCCTAGTCTTCACACGCCATTTTAACAAGATGATGTTTGCACAGCCCTCAGGTGGACTTTCATCTGATCAATAACAGAAAGTACTAGTAAGAAAAATTGGAAATGTAGGTTGGCGTGGTGGATTTTTTTTTATTATGTTAGTAATTTCTCTTTCAGTAGTCTTTGGCAGAAAGTGTCCACCTAAAATAATTTTATATGCAGTAACATATAGAGGTGAAGTTTAGAATATTCTTCAGGATCATTCAGCTTTATTTTTTCTTTTTTAAAACGGTAATAGTTGCGCGCAAAGTTTTCCATATAAACGACAATTTTCGGCTGTTCAGATGAAAAGCCTTTTATGTGGAATATCATTTTTATCCAGAGTTGAATTATTTCTAGGTATTTAAGGAAATTTCTTAGTACCGAATAAAATTTAAATGAGAAAAGTGTCCGGATTTTTTACTGAAAGTAAATCGAACTGTATTTCCAGTCGTTAGTCACGTCCTGGCCATGCAAATGTAACACTCTAGTCACAATGTGGTCACACCCTGGTTACGTTCTAGTCGCGTTCTAGTCACCCCCCTTGGTCATTGTACAGTCACGGTTTGGTCACGCCTTGGTCACGTACTAGTCACATCCTGGCCATGCAAAAGTCACACTGTAGTCAAGCTTATTCTACGCCGTGCTCAATTCTTGATACTGCAAAAGTTCTTTTAACTCCCTTTTCATGTTACAGCCACGCACTGGTCACGCTTCAGTCGCAATCTGGTCATGCAATAGTACTTTTCTGGTCACGCTATAGTAAAGTTCATGCAGTTGTATAAACTAATGTTCTTAGGTTATTTTTAAAGGATGCTATTGGCAAAGTAGGATTTTTCCCTTAGACGGAGTACGATCTGTTTTTTAAAACAATCAGCCAAAGAAAGTGCTAGTAATAAGGAGGTGAATGTAGTTCTTTATTTGTTTGTTTCTTTTTTTGTTGTTGTTGTTTTTTGGGGGGTTGTTGTTTTCTTTTCAATGTTGCTTTCATCAACCTTAAGCAAAATATATCTTTAATATATTGTTATATCAAGTCATATTTAAATGTTTGTTTTTTGAAATGTCTTTAGGATCAACTACCTTTTTTAATGATAAAAAAATCATTACCTAAAAACGACACAATCTAAAACTGTTTAAGTTCCTCTACTTTGTGGGATACATTTAAAATCTAAAGTATAGGGTAATTTGGGGGGGGGGGGGGGTATGCCAGAACGGAATTAAGATTGAAGAAGAAAAACGTCCAGGCTTTTTACTGAAGAAAACCGATCTGTATCTTCTAAACCAATCTTCGAGAATCCTTCCAGTTTTTAGTTCTCGAACGAAAATGGTTCTTGTGCCCTTTTGGTTGTAAATTTAATTGTAAACCCGTTAATCTCAATTTTCTATTTACAGCTAACACAGCTGTTGAATTACTTTTATAATTAAAAAATAAAAACATACGATATAAAGTTTAAATTAAAATGTAAGTTAAATCTAGCATGAAGAAAAAGTCCTATTTTTACTTAACGCTCAGATTTTGGACCTTAAGTTGAGGTTTAAGGCAGCAAAAGCAAGAACATCTTTTCAACACATCCGACATGATGTAATACGTGTCTCTATTAATAACCTAGCAATAGTTGTTGGGCTTTGTGTGTGAGTGTGTGTGTGTGTCTTTTGTTGTTGTTTTTTTTACCTGTTTGGTTTTTTTATTTTTGTTTGCTTTGGGTTTGTTTTTTTTTTGTTGTTTTTTTTTTTTTTTGGGTTTGTTTTGTTGTTTGTTTTTTTTTTTTGCGCTTCACGATCAAAATAAACATACAAACACCTTGATGTCGATTCTTTTTCAAGTAAAAACCCTTTGCTTACATGGTGGTTGATTTCTGTAAGTATTGACAACAATTACCAATAAATTTTCGAGGTTTTTGGTTTTGTATAATCTTTGAATAGACACTGAGTTTTTTATGTGCGTTATGGGCCATGCTGTTTGACCTTGAAACTTTACTTTGAAAGTCTCATAATACCGGGCGGGAAAAAAAATATCTAGGCTAACCGACTGGTCGGGTTATTTCTGCAGTGCCTGTCCGGTGGAAGACGCACCTAACAGAAACGACTCAACTCGAAAAAGTAAGTGATAGCTTGGTTTGTTTCTTTTTCGCTGGCCACGCGGCCTCAGTGATTCAGAAAATACCACTCAGAAACATTGCAACACTCTAGGAAAAACAGATATCATAAGCTTGCCTTGAAAAAAAAACTTTTAATAGAGCGAGAGCTTAAACTTGTGAACCTAATAGAGTTGAGACGCAAAGCTATGTTTTGTAAAATTAAATGTTAATACAAAATTTTGTTTTTTAATTTTTTTTAAGCAAGAATCATTCTATGCGATAAACTGGATACCATTCTTACAGCAATAGGAATTTTTTTCCAGTTTGAAAAGCTGCAGTTTGAGGTTCCCATTTTAATAAAGCATCAGTTTATATTGGACAGTGTCCAAGAAAACTCGAAATTCATCCAAATCAAAACAGCATCCGAGAATAATTTCATCTTCCACGTCATCGGTGTTTACACTAAAAATGAAAAAGGAGAAAATCTCATTGATTCTCTATGTGAAAATTTAGTTATCAGGAAAGAAAATTATGTTTAACAGATTTGACCTTTTAATCCGCAAATTGAAATTTTACCCACGCTAAAAAATAGTATTCGATTTTTGTACTAACCGATAATGTAGATTGTTCAAAAGTCTTCCAAATGCTCATTTAGTATTTATTATCCTTCTTTTCGTATGTAAAACGACCCAGAAACATCACTCAAAGTTAACTTGAGGCTAATTTGTCTTGAAAAGAACAGTGACGATCGATAGATCTTGTTAACCCCTTTTATCAGAAACTTTTTTTTTGGTAAATAAATAGGAAAATTAAGATTATCTGTCCACAAGGATTGGGATGAGCGGCTGAGGATCTCTTACATTTTTTGGGAATATCAATAAATGTAAAACGATATAGATCTCCAACACTATAAATAAACGCAACAAAATTTTATTTATCCAAATTTTAGACTTTCTATCGTGCAAAAAATATAAATATTTAATCTTGTTATGGACTACCCAAACGCCTCTGTTCTAGATTTTGGGGTTTTTTAGAAGTGAAGATTTTCCAGTTCTATTTGCATTTATCTATCTTTTGGAAATTAGAGGTTAAGAAAATAATGCCCGACGATTGGACAAGTTGTTTTCACAGTGGTTTGGGGATCGAAGGAAAGAAATAAGTTGAAAAAATCCCATTTGTTCCTTCAGGATAGCTGTCAATTGAGAAGTGCGAGGGAAGGTTTTTTTCCTACCATAAATCCAAGTTTTCTATAGATATTAAATGGGAATCATCATTGGGAAACTGATATAAATATGGCTTTCAAATATAATTAGTCTTTGTTATAAATAATCGAAGATAAATGTGACATGAATAGGTTAATATCCTCTGCTCAACGGCAGACAGATGAATTTTTCGGATCAAGAATAATGGAGTTCAAATTTTGGTTGGTCAGACTGCAGAATCCCACATTTTCTCAACTGGGTTAAAACAGGTCTTCGATGATGATTGTAAAATTTATATCAGTACAATTGTCTGACGGGCAGCCCTGGCCGTGTCTTCTTTGCAATGATTCTTAATTGGTTATAAAAGGAATGGAACTTGATAATCGAATTTTAATAGATTTGTTGCTCTAAACAGAGCAGGTGCGGTATAGGTTTCAACACATAAACAAACTTATAGTTTCAACACATAAACAAACTTATAGTTTCAACACATAAACAAACTTATAGTTTCAACACATAAACAAACTTATAGTTTCAACACATAAACAAACTTATAGTTTCAACACATGAACAAACTTATAGTTTCAACACATGAACAAACTTATAGTTTCAACACATGAACAAACTTATAGTTTCAACACATAAACAAACTTATAGTTTCAACACATGAACAAACTTATAGTTTCAACACATGAACAAACTTATAGTTTCAACACATGAACAAACTTATAATATCAACACATGAACAAACTTATAGTTTCAACGCATGAACAAACTTATAGTTTCAACACATAAACAAACTTATAGTTTCAACACATAAACAAACTTATAGTTTCAACACATAAACAAACTTATAGTTTCAACACATGAACAAACTTATAGTTTCAACGCATGAACAAACTTATAGTTTACTAAGCTATACTGATTAGAGTTTTGACGCTCTCATCAATATGTTAGATTTCATTAAAGTAACTGCATTCATAATAAAATATCGTAAACCAGTCTAAAAGAAAGAGAAAGAAAAAAAGACTTTCTCTCTCACTCTCTCTCTCATTCTCTTTTTTTCCCTCTTTCTCTCTCTCCCTTTCTCTCTCAATCACTCTCTATCAACATGTCTTTCTACTTGTCAATTTTTCTGTCTATCTTTCTATATGAACTAAGTAGCTTTATCTTTATATCTCACCATATCTGCTAGTTTTGACTACTTATCTATCTAGATATATATGTATTGGTTTATCAATCTCTCTATATATTTATCTCTACATTTCTTTCTATCTACCTCTTAATTTCATCTATTTATTTATCTATCAATCTATTTATTTATCTATCTATGTATCAATCTATCTGTCAATCAATCTAAATAAAATAAATTTGTTTAACTATGAATCTATCTTTCTACTTATTTCTCTCTCTATATATATTTTTTTTTCTTTTATTCGTTGATATCAAAATGTTATAAAAGGTAACTGCTGATAAATATAATATAATATAATGTAATATGAAATCATAACTGACGGCCCTTCTTCGTGAGTCTACTGAGAGGTATATAAAGGACACGATATTTGACGCTCTATTAAATCCAATGTTTTGGGAAGATTGATTCCGAGCAGTATACAGTTTCACTTTACAAAAAAATAAAAACCAAAACCATCAACTCTCCCTCCAAATTTTTCCCTATCCTCCTAACCAAACCTTGCTGGAGGACCTCGTCTTTTCGGGTTGATTTTTCTATACTATTTATTTTTTAATTGGCAGTCTTTTGCAGCTATAGATCCATAGGTCTACCTCTATCTTTGTTTGGCTGCCTTCTTCATTTTTATATGAAAATTATTTCTTCAGTAACATGTGCATCTTTATTAAGATCCGGCAGAGGCTAGTTTGTTTATGTCCTGTAAAAATATAGACTTGATTATTCTTAGAGATTCCACGTCTTAGTCTATTCAAGTCAGCACGTAGGTCACTGTTCTTGAAGCATCTAGTTTCCTAGATGTGGATGGCTCATTGGCTAAGTGCCTTGTCTCGGCAAGGTGATGGGTACCGTACTGACGTGCAGGTTTGATCCCTGTCCATTCCATTTGTGCTTATGTTTTCACGCTTTTTGTCATATTGCTCAGTCTCCAGCTAAATCTAGGTTTGTGGTTGATTTTTCTGCACTGAAGATTTACATGTAATAATAATGGATAAATGGATTTCTTTCAGGTGTTCTCATGTTGTGTAAACTTACGATTGAACGTGATACATTTATAAACTTGGTCAAATATCAACCGTTCTTGTAGACAACATATTATTTTTATCTGATAAAATTCAACTTGGATATACACTTGTTCCTAAGTCAGGAAAATCCACCCGCTTTTTTTATCTTTCAAATTTAAATTTGTTAAACCTCGATACAAAATATATAAAAATGATCACAACTTTTGATCCGAGGAATACTGGCTATGTTCAACGAGTCGCCGATTTCATATGTTGTTGTAATAATTCTGTATTATTTAATTCCCTCCCGTCTTTAAGTTACTGATCCCATTTAAAACTGTTTTCTTTTTTTGCTCTCGAAACATATTTTATTGAAGTGGAAAATGTATAATAAAAATCATTACACGCTTCTGAAATGTAAAAAAAAATAAGATTATCTCCTAGTTTGAAACACAACCTATTACATACCTAATTAAATAAAATCAAAATCCAGTTGTTCTTGATGCACTTAATCTTTTCCATAAAATGGTAACAACGCAACCATCATCAGACATAGCAGAGCTAAGAAAGGGACCCTAAATCATGCCTGTATCGGCGCATGGCTGGCCCTGATGTGTGAGCTGGCTGAAACTAGTGAACGTAAGTTGCCTGGAAAACGGGAGGAAGTTGGGGAAGGGGCTGGGCCTGATGTGTGAACTGACTGAAACTAGTGAACGTAAGTTGCCTGGAAAACGGGAGGAAGTTGGGGAAGGGGCTGGGCCTGATGTGTGAGCTGACTGAAACTAGTGAACGTAAGTTGCCTGGAAAACGGGAGGAAGTTGGGGAAGGGGCTGGGCCTGATGTGTGAACTGACTGATGAACTTCTGAACGTAAATTGCCTGGAAAACGGTAGGAAGTTGGGGAAGGGGCTGGGCCTGATGTGTGAACTGACTGAAACTAGTGAACGTAAGTTGCCTGGAAAACGGGAGGAAGTTGGGGAAGGGGCTGGGCCTGATGTGTGAACTGACTGAAACTAGTGAACGTAAGTTGCCTGGAAAACGGGAGGAAGTTGGGGAAGGGGCTGGGCCTGATGTGTAAAACTGACTGAAACTAGTGAACGTAAGTTGCCTGGAAAACGGGAGGAAGTTGGGGAAGGGGCTGGGCCTGATGTGTGAACTGACTGAAACTAGTGAACGTAAGTTGCCTGGAAAACGGGAGGAAGTTGAGGAAGGGGCTGGGCCTGATGTATGAATTGACTGATACTAGTGAACGTAAGTTGCCTGGAAAACGGGAGGAAGTTGGGGAAGGGGCTGGGCCTGATGTGTGAACTGACTGAAACTAGTGAACGTAAGTTGCCTGGAAAACGGGAGGAAGTTGGGGAAGGGGCTGGGCCTGATGTGTGAACTGACTGAAACTAGTGAACGTAAGTTGCCTGGAAAACGGGAGGAAGTTGGGGAAGGGGCTGGGCCTGATGTGTGAACTGACTGAAACTAGTGAACGTAAGTTGCCTGGAAAACGGGAGGAAGTTGGGGAAAGGGCTGGACCTAAACTCTCCGCTACCGAAAACTGGTCACGTAAGTATCCGCTACCATGGCTTAATTCGAAAACTAGATTAATTTCTTATGCTAAAAGTTGCACAGTGATCAGCTGACTGGCAGTATTCCGTTCTGCGTTGAGCTGTATAATCTCCCTTTCTCCTATAACTTTTGCAAAAAATTTTTTGCTCCTAGCCACATTTTTGTGATTCTTTTTTTTATTTTTCTCAAATAATTTATGAAACATATCAGAGACCAGAGGTATAGTGCAGTTTCTGGTGTAAGTTAATATTTGAGTAAGTTGTGACGGTTTTTTACCCTTTGTGTAACAAAAATTGCAAAGAAAAAAAAGTTATTGAAGTAAAGTTTAATTTAAAAAATCCGTATCTTTCTTTCCTAACCAAGAGATTGGAAAATACTTTTGTGTGAACGTTTTATAATTAAGTCAAGGCTCAAATCAATAAATAAGAAAGGCTTTACGTTAAAAACATTGGTATGCTTTCAAGACGGCGTCTACTACAACTACATCACTTGTCTTTAGGAAATATTCCCACCTCTTTTTTACTTATTGTATCCATTCCCAAATCTCTCTCTCTCTCTCTCTCTCTCTCTCTCTCTCTCTCTCTCTCTCTCTCTCTCTCTCTCTCTCTCTCTCTCTCTTTCTTTCTCTCTCTCTCTTTCTCACTTCCTCCTCTTTTTGTCTCTAACTCTCTAATAAATAAAAATATTTATTGAAATTAATAAGCTGCAATGAATGAGGCATGAGGCAAGTTATCTGATGCTATTATTCCGATTGTTTATTTAGGAAATCCTGCCTGAACAGCCGATTATTATATCATAATCTATTATAACTAACCAGTAGGCTAATTTTGATCCTTATTCATTATTGGAAGAAATAAAACGGTTACTTCATGCATTCTTAATTATTTGATTTAAACTCATAACTCCCTCGCTTTATCGTCAAAAGGTCTCAGTGCACTGGATGCTGTAGTGGAAACTTTGCTCGTTTTCTTTTATTGTAGTGGTCTGTGCATTTAAATTAAATGTGGGGCAATAAAAAAAAGTGTGGAACAAAAGCATGAGAACTTTTGAATTTTCTAGCGATGAACTGGAAATAACTAATGGAAAAAATGAGATGCCATACCTTCTGAAGCGCTCTTATTTTTGATGGCACAGACTGTAGGTCTGCAGATTGCGGTCTACCGTCTTCTAGCGAGAATGGTCGCTTCCCAAGTCGACTTGCTGTCTATCTGACACTTGTGAGTGAAGGCTGCAAGTGATGGCGGAGGATTGACAGCGACTGTCTTAAGCTAAAGATAACTGATAGCCAGAGGCATAAACAACCATAATTGGGTGATTTCGGTTAGAATTGCTCAAGGGTCGTTACCGTTTGGCGTCACAAAAAGAGCTCCGGGGGAAACAAAGAAAGACAAATAGACAAATGGACGGATCGCACAGAAGAGATATGGATACACAAAAGAAAGACAAACATAAAGAAAATCCTGCACAGTTAACTTTAGCTAAACACCCTGAGGTCGAGGATAAAGGTGCATGACCTGAAACCAAAGAGAATCAGTCCGATAACAAGAACTACATAGCGGAGTTAATATTATAATTATAGAACCTGAATATTCTCGATATAAGCAAAGAATCAGAATAATTTAGTAGAACGTGTTTTCACCGAATATACAGGCCAAGTTATCGAAGAGAACAAACTTTTGCATATTTGAGCTATAGCGATTTATTTCTATTAACTCTTGTGCATAGTTATGACAGAATTGTATTCAGAACGCACTTATAATTCAACCTACAGGTCTACGTAACAAAAATATCTAACTCTCCTAACTCTCCCAAATAGTTTAATGATATAGCTCACTCTTGCAAAAATGTGTTCACTTCGGTGACTTGGCCTGTAAATATTTTTTTTCACCGATTTTTGTCGATGAAACTCATTTGGCGTTTCCAGAGGCTTAAGTTGGTGCCTTGCAAGAAGAAATTAAGTTTTATTTTCCCAAAAACTTATAACTTTCCGCGCAACTTTGAGATTTTCAATTTTTTGCTCATAAATAAAATAAAGAGATCTTAAGAAAACAGGATTTTTTTTTCAGTTTAGGTACAAGTGATCTAAGATTTTGAGGATATAGGGTTTTTTTCACAGCTACAGACATATTTAAATTGTTCTTTACTCTCTTTCTCTCACCCTCCCCCCATTTCTCTCTTTCTCTCTCTCTCTCACTCTCTCTCTCTCTATATATATATATATATATATATATATATATATATATAGATATATATATATATATATATATATATATATTATGGGCATATATATACATATATATACATATTTATATAAACTATTATATATATATTATAGACAATTATATACAAATATACATATTTGTAAACGTTTATATATGTATATATATTTATATACACACATATATATATATATATATATATATTATATATATATATATGAGAGCAGCTATTTCTTTAATTACCCAAAACAATCATATCCAAGAAGACACCACCAGGGCCAGGGCTGCCCGTCAGACAATAGTACTGATATAACATTTACAATCATCATCGAGTACCTTTCTTACCCCAGGGGAGATAATGTGGGATTCTACTGTCTGACCAACCAAAATTTAAACCCCACGATTGTTTGTTCCCAGAATTCAACTGTCTACCGTTGAGCAAAATATAGATGTGTAATCAATTTAATTAAAGAATTAACAATTCGAGAATCTTTATAGTTCAATTGAAAAGACCATTTTACAAAAACGCGTTTAACAGACTTTTCAAACGCAGATTTTTCTTTACCTGAGAGAATCTTAAAGAGTCGTTTTCACAAAACGCGTTTAACCGATTTTTTAAACGCAAACTTTTCTATATCGTGAGGTATTAGAGACGACTTGAAGATTCTATGATTTCCCATTGAAAAATAAACAAACCTTTCAAATTGACTCAGTAATGGTTCTCATTTGAGCAAAACGGGATTTCTTAGTCACTTCCATCCTGTGTAAACTTGAGGTTTGTTGGCAAACGTCTGACGGGTTTGTTTCAGTTTATATTAACCTATAAAGACAACATTTGTCTCCGATTATTTTTTATTGTCTCCATAGGGATCCGTCATCCCTTATTTATTTTTTGTACCCTTTTCTTTTTCCTTTTATTTTCTCTCTCTCTAGCTATTCGTATCTATTTCCCCCTCTCTCTCTGTCTCTCTCTGTCTCTCCCTCTCTCTCTCTCTCTCTCTCTCTCTCTCTCTCTCTCTCTCTCTCTCTCTCTCTCTCTCTCTCTCTCTCTCTCTCTCAGCCATATATTTAAATAGTGTTTGTTCTATAATGGAGACACTAATTGAATCAAACAGTTTTATTTGGATGAAAGCCGGACAAGATATCACTTTGAAAATAATGGATCATTATCGCACTACTGGAGATACTGAACGTTCAATCTTTTATCTACAAAAATGTTTACTTATTTCATACAATTTACGAGCGTACGGCTGCTCGGAAAGCTGCTAAAATTGTTTAAATCACTAGATCTATGTCCGAGCAGGTTGTAAATTCTTAAAAGGTTTGTTGTATCTAGCTTTAACAGCTGGCACTACTACTTTCAAAACCATTAAGTAGATTTTATTGCAATGAAAACTAGTTATATTTGAAAGCCGCGTTTATCTCAGTTTCCCCATGATGCTCCCCATTTGATACGTAGAAAATTATCCTTACGCTGATTTATGGAGGAAAAAAGTCACGCTCCATTGACAGCTATCCTGAAGTAAACAACTTAGAATACATCAGACCATTTTTCTACCTCGATCCTCAAACCACTGTGAAAACATAACTTGTCCAATTGTCCAGCATTGTTTTCTTAACCTTTAAGTTGAAAAAAATAGATACAAAATACAATAGTGAAATCTTCACTTCTATAAACCCTAAGATTTGGAACTGACGGTTGACGTAGACTATAACGAGAGTAAGTATACATTGTTTTTAGCAAGGCTTATAATTTTGGATAATTTGTTATGCCTACCATTATAGAGTAGAAGATTTATAATTTTTTTTATATTGTTTTACATTCATTGAGATTTCCTATAAAATCTAAAAAAAAATCGTCAGTCGTTCATCTTACTTCTTATGAATAGATATTCTTAATTTACTTATTTATTCACAAAAAAAGTTTCCAAAAAAAGGGGCTTTATAGATCTATCGACAGTTACTGTTCTTGTCTTGCCTCATTAGCCTCAAATCAAATTTGAGTGATGTTTTTGGGTTGTTTTACAAACGAAAAGAAGGATAGTAATTGTTGAAGAAGCATTATGGAAGACTTTGAAGAATCCACATTATCGGTTACTGATAAAACCGAATAATATCGGTGTGACGTGGGTAACATTTCAGTTTCCACAGGAAACGTTCACATCCTCCAATGATAGTTATCTTTCCCACTAACTGAGTTTTTACACAAAGAATCAATGAGATTTTCTTCTGGCTTTGAAAAGTGTATTAATCTATCCCTTTTTCATTTTAGTGTTGCCACCGATGATGTTGAAACTTATAATATTCCCGGATGGTGTTCCGATTTGGACACTGTGCAATATAAAGTGCTGATTCATGTAAGTGGAAAGCGAATATTGCAGCGCTTCAAACTGAAAAAAAATACCTGCTGTTGTAGAAATGGCATCCAGTTTATCGCATAAAATGACTCTTGCTTGAACAATTTTAGCATTATTTCTGTTAAGAAATAATTTTGTAAAACATAACTTTGCGTCGAAACTTTTTTAGGTTCAAACGGTTCTCCTCTCCTCCAGGTGTATTATATCTGCTCCATATGATTTCTTAATAAAAAAAAAAAAAGCTTATGATATCTTTCTTTTCTAAAGGGTCGTATCGGCTCTCAGAGCTATTTTCTAAAACTATAAGGCTGCGTATCCAGAAACTGACTCCAACGCAGATCCAAACTGACCCAAACTTTTTCAAGTCGAGTCGATTCTGTTATGTGTGTCCATCAACGGAATGGCATCCCAGAGATAAACCGACCAAACGGTTGGCTTAGATATTTTTACCGCACGAAATAGTTTGTCTTTACACGGTAAGGTTTGAAAGTCAAACCGTTATGGCCCCTAACGTGCCTAAACGAAACACTGTCTATTCAAAAAGTATTTAAAAAACGCCTTTTAACTCGTTATTTTTCATCAAATCATGGTTGTTTGCGCGTGGGTAGCGATAATATCGGGGCGCTGATTACGAAAATTATTTTTTTTTTAATTTAAAGCGATATTGGATTTTTTTCAAACCCACGGCAGGCTTGTGTCTGATTAGTGACCCAAACGACCCGTCAAATATACTGCAAACCATAATTATTTCAATCGACCTACGAAATGTTGGCTGCAGACGCGGTGTTTTAGTGGACACGCTGGGACAGATTGATTCGTTTAAAATAGATGTTGTATTTCAGCTCCAGATTTTTTGTAGAATCGGTTTTTATTGGGGAGGCGTCCATTTAACCTGGGAATCCGCGATAGTGTAAGTAACGAATCAGAAGTTATTGTGCAAATTCTACAGATATGTCAAACACCATCAAAACGATCTGAAGTTGTTTGTTGTGGGTTGAATCTCACATATCACGGCACAGATAGATCGCTCAACACAAAATAATAGTGCAGTTTTTGTGTTGTTTTGTTGTTGTTGTTGTTGTTGTTGTTGTTGTTGTTCTTGTTTTCTTTATTCTTTTCTTTATAGTCATATTCAATACATGCCCTTCCGACACATGGAGATGAAAAAAGATGGAGACCCCAGTCTCTCAGAATTACTATCCGTGTGTCCATGCAGGTTTCGGAAAAGCTTTGACTGTAGGGCACAACAGTTTTTTTGTTTGAGGATATACTTTTTGAAGAAGCAGACTTTATAACAAACGGTACGTAAATGAAGAACATTATAATTGCCATCATGCAAGGCACGATTGCTTTATCTGAAATGCTTCTTGGACTCTGAGTTAGACCCAGATGTAGTTCTACGTTTTGTCAGTGTACAGGGATATCTTTTCAAAAATATTAATTTAATGTTAATCGTTGTTGATAGTTTTAGAAACTACCCAAGATGTAAATAAATTGATTTTACTTTGAAAAAGAATCTGATATCAAGCGTTTTTTGTTTTTTGTTGTTTTTGTTTTGTTTTGTTTTTTGTTGTTTTTTTTTTTTTGTTGTTTTTTTTGCTGTTATTATTTTTTTCAATTAATTTTTTGGTTAATTTTGATCGCCAAATACAAAAAAAACCAGAGTGAGTCCAAAAATGCACTATTGCTTGACCAGAATGTTACTTAGAGCGTGGCTGTACCATGACCAGGGAGTGACTAGAACGTTTAGATGTAACTATCTATAACAATGTTTTAGGTAAATCAGTTTTGCTAAATGATATTGAAAGCAAAATTATACCACAAAAGAAAAACAAATTTCCGCCCATGATTTACAGCTTTCTGTAATCGATAATTTTTTTAAACAGATGTAAGTCCATCTGAGGGCAAACATCTTCTTGCGTCAACAGCATCTTGTAAAAACGACTTAAGAAGACTATGGTACACAACTGCATTATTTATCAGGGTGTGACTTTTGCAACAAAGGGCGTGTCTAGAACGTAATCACAGAGTGACGAGAGGATAACTTTTGCAAGACTAGGGCATGTCTAGAACGGGTCAAGAGCATGAGTGGGACTTAACTATAGGACAATCAGGGCGTCACCAGAATGTGACCTGAGTGTGAACAGAGTGGAGCCAGACTGTGACCACATCATGACTAAAGCGTGTCTAGAGGGTGACTAGGGCGTGACTAGCATGTGACATGAGCTTGATTAGAGCGATACCAGGAAGTGACCAGGACATGAAAAGATCATGGCGGCAGGTTTATAACCAGCGCAACGCTTTAATGCTCTCTGTACAAGTTGCGGACATTCATATAATTCTGCCGCTGTTGAGTACATAGGAAGTTTTACTTTTTTTATTTAGTTTTTGTCTAGCCAGTTTAATTTAGATGTAAAATCATGAATTAAAACTTTGAAACAAAACTTATAGGTACAGCGGATAAAACTAATGTGTGAATCCATGTGACCGCTATGCTATAAATCTTGTATTTTTTGTTTTCTTTCAAGTGTTATTCTTTTTTTCCTCAAGAGGATGAAACAAAATGTTCACAACGGCTCTGGTTTAGAAGCAGACCTGGTGATCTCTGAGTCCACCAGTTTGAACCCGATGGGTCAACTCCTTGTGGTCATCTCTGCACTCTCCTGGACAATGTTGGCCACTGGAACTATTGGGATTATTGGGAATATCCTAACCGTTCTGGTGTACGTCAAGCTGGGGTTCGCCGAGACCATCAACATCAGTTATGTGGCGCTGGCTGTGTCAGATCTGTGTTGTATCCTGAGCTCCATGGTGGCCGGCTTCTGTTACTCTCCCGCCATGCAAGCTTTACTTACGCATTTTCGACTTCAAGTAGACCTGGCTAAGTTTACTAATTTTATAGGCTTCTGGCCTCAGTTTGCTTTCTCTAGAACGACGGCCTTTCTAACGGCTTGGATCAGTTTGGAGCGATGTTTGTGCGTGTTATTCCCGACCAGAGTTAGGCTGATCATAACCCGCAAAGTCACCAAGATAGTTATCACCGCTATATTTTTCATAGGTTGCTGCCCTGCGGTGCTTGCTTACGTTGAAATTGAAACGGGCTGGAGTTTCGACCCAAATACTAACACCACTGTCCTACTCATGTTTTACAGTTCTGGGAGTGACCGGAACATCTTCAACGGGATCGCCACCATGCTGTATAGCGTGGTCTATTCTCTCCTATCCTGGATCATGGTCACAACGTGTACAATATTCCTGATCATCAGGTTAAGGCAGAGTGCCAAGTGGAGGTCGGCTAATGCTTCAGCAGTTTCCGGTGCAGATCGAAATTTCCCAAACATCCAGAGAAAAGTGAACATGAGGGAAAACCGCATCACGAAAACTGTTGTCATGATCGCATGTGTGTTTATCGCATGCTCTTTGCCTAAGTCAGTGCAGAGCCTTGTAGTCCTGATATGGCGACACGAGTATTCTGCCTACGGATCTTTACGTTCTCTGGTTGTGCTCAATGCAGGCTTTGCTATGCTTCTTGGCGAAATCAACTCTAGCACAAATATCATTTTTTATATCATCACAGGCGCTAAATTTCGATCTGCTCTCAAGCAAATGTTTTTTCACAAAAGTTAAAGGGCATTAAAAAGGGCACCTGCGGCACCGGAAAAAGCTTATGATGTTTTCCCTCGCTCATTCTTTATTCAAGAAAACAACAAAATTTGCCTCAAGCGTGTTCTCCATGGATCCGTGAAGGCGGGTTAGATACCAGCGATGTATAAGGTTTTACAGAACATGTACATCACGAAGTGCTCAACGGATTATTTTAGGATTCACTTGGCTTTTCTATCTTAAAACGCAATAAAATAATTCGGAAGCGACATGATTAATCCTAACAATTTTCTTACTGTGTTTTAAATTAGTTTCACTTTTTTTGTTGTCTTTGTTTATATCAAGGTTTTGTGCGACTGTGGTAAAATGACATCTAGGGGGAAAAAAAAAATTGTAATATGTTAATCATACATGTAGGCAAAGTATAAAGGAAAATTGTTCCGTTAGAAAAATGTATGCCTATGAAAATATGGTCGCCACGTCGATTTAAGAAAAACTGAGTCGACGAAAAGCTCAAAAAAGTTTTTTAAAAAAAAACACCAAAACAAAAGAGCATTTTCAATTGCATTCTATTCAATCAAGTCCATGTAACAAAAGTCTTAACAGTGTTTCATCTTTTGCCAGTTTATTTGTTGCGGCCAGACTTTAAAAGTTAATGTTAATTAATTATCTATTACATTTGTCCTCATGCATGTGTATGATTGACATCTCCGAATTAGGAAGTGTTTATACACTTAGACTAACGTATAGAAATCGTGGCGCATCAAAACTTTTTGTCTGAGGATTTTTTGCTCTATTTTTGTTCTGGATTTTCTCACTTCAATTTTTCTCTGATGTTAACATGACCAAAGATTTTATAAGTGTTCCAGAGAACTTGATCTCTGTTTAGCATCATAAAAATGTATTTGTTTTCTTTTGTTTTGTTTATATTTTGTTTTGTTTTTCTTTTGTTTATGTTTTTCTTTTGTCTTTTGTTGCGGTTTTTTTTTTTCGCTTTTAATTTTTTTTTTTTTTTTGTCCTAGGTTTTTTTAAGTACATAATTACTAGTTGAGGTCAAGATCATAAGTCAATCAGTAAAAAACAATTTAATCAAAAAATCTGGACTATCTTAGCAACAGCTGTAGCATTAAAATCATGCGCTTGTCGTAAGTTTAAAGTTATTGGTGTGAATCATAAATATTTGTGTTTATCAGTGAAAGTCTTGTTAATTTTTATTCTGTTTATAATTATATCATAAACTGATGACCAATAGACGCTGAGAGATAAATCATTCTAGTTAGGTTTTTTTTACGAATCTCTGATCTTGTAATTTAGAAAACGTGTTTGTTATTTAAAGTTTGAGAGATAGATTTATCCCATATTGAAATAAAAAAAAAACATCCAAATACTTGAAGAAGAAAAAAAACAGAGACAAAAGCAAAGATTGTTATGACAACAAAGGCAATGTCGGTCTATCATGAAAATTGTATGCTTGAAAACGATTCATCACATCCCGGATATTTCGACTCATCTGGGTTCCTAAGATTTTTGTAAATCAAGAGATGTAAGAAACAGTATAAGAGGACGCATACACGAAGCACATTTTCTTATGGTCTCATATAGACTCATCGCTCTTTGGTACTAGCACTAATAAAACAAATGAGAAGAAAAATAAGGTCTTCTCAAGAAAAAAGTCAACTCAGTATCATAATAAAAGATCTTCTGAGTGGAGTTCTCTCTTAGCTTGGTAAGCGAAACGTTAAGCAATTTTTTCCCAAAGTTGCCATTAACCGTGGAACTCGCAGGCAGACAGAAAAGCATGGCACGTTTTGTATAAAAACTACATCCGGGGTCTCAAAAGAGGCAGGAGAATCTAGGCTCCAAATTGCCACGAATGAATCAGTTCCAAACATTAGGCCATTGACTTGACCGAGCGATTGAGAAGCGAGGAGAAGGAATCCACGAAATAAAATGTATAAATATCTTGCTCAAAATTTTTTTCTGAAAATTTATTTGGGTGAAAGTAATGATCGTTTTTAAGCTTCTTGACCCAAACGTATTGAGTATAAGGGCCCGCAAAGTTTTTGGGCCCGACAACAAGACAAATATATATATACGCTCGACAAACCACCGGCCATTACCCACAGCTACCTGAAGAGAGCCGCATGGGCTCTAAATTCTGGAGTCATGATAAACCAAGATTTAAACTAGGTTATCAATTTTGTTATTATCATTATATATTGAAATGAAAC
>JAWDGP010003738.1:470000-517500 GCA_033675545.1 Elysia crispata | reverse complement strand
GTGCCTCAATGATGCTTCATGAAGGATTATACTGCCTTGTTAGAGATCAAGATATCTGTATATAATTGAAGCATTCAGGTCTTAAGTATTAACATGCCGTAATTCCTGCACACAGGAATCAAAGCCATAACGTTATCTCATGTCCGGCAAAGATAAATCAATTAACTTTTACAGTCCTTCAAATAGTATTGGCCACTTAACTTCGCAGAAGTTTTTTGTTTATTTTTTTTATCATGGAATTGTAAGTTTTCATGAGTTTTGCTAATTTAAGGAAACTGAGTATATAAAAATAAGGTCCTTTACTTCAATTTTTCACACAATGCAATAATGCCTCTAGAAGGCTCCAAATCATAAGTAATTTGTTATCGTTTTCGTCATGATCATTATCACCGTCATATAATTATATCGCCACCAACAGAAAGATAATCACCACCATATCACCCCTGCCAGCGTTGTCGTTATCCTCTTCATTATTGATGTTATTGTAGTATCACCACTACCAGCACTTTTATCACCATCTTCGTCGTCACTCTAAAACATGATCATCGCTGTCAATTACATGAACCTTTACTTCTACACTACTACAACCACTGCCTTCACTTTTATCAATGATTACTACGGCCTTTAGTCCACCACTATCAATACCATTAAGAATGCCTCATTACCTGTATTACCATCATTATTATGATCGTCACCTTTATCACTTCATGATCCTTAGCGTCCAAGCTTCGAGATTTAATAGCAAACATAGGAAATGTTTGCAGCTTAAGATTGTCTAAATAGACTTTATTCCTGCTTGCAGATCATTTAGACTATTATTTCACTAAAGATTCTGGTGGATTATCATCAGAAAAACTATAATCAGCTTTCTTCCTCCAATTTATTGCCTTGCCTGATGGGCATATTAAGTTTAAGCTGACTACACGATGTCTGCGATTGACAGACTTTCACAGTACATGTATGCGATAAGGAACCAACACCTACTACTAGTGAAAGCGGCCATAAATTGTATGACCTTAGTCATTTACATCATTTTCATCATATCTACATGTCTCTGACAACATCATAAAAAATAACGCACACACCATCGACCCACAAGTCTTTACATTCAAACAAACCAACAGTTTATTTTTTAATATCACATCAGCATCATCGAAAACTTTTTTTTATCATAGTCACCATAGATTAAGACCTCTATTCAAGTTATCATTTTAAGAAAGTCACAATAAATGAAGCAAAGTTATGTACAAGTAAAACCATAGCAAACGTTTTTTTTAACCTTGAATGGCAAATTTGAAATGCACAAAAAACATTTAAAAAATTTTTTGTGAAGATGCAGTCCTTTTTTCCCTTTCGTTTTGTGCTGGACGTACTGAAAGGAAGACATTATATCCAAGCCAAGTCACAGAATCTGCACTAAAAACAAATGATAAAAAAATTTGGAGGAAAATACCGATTAAAATTTATGAAATTTTGTTTTAATTGAATCTGATTGCTATGACTACGAGTTCCCCCTCCCCTACTCTTTCCTTCCTCCTTTCAAATCATCCCCAAATTCAACACGATGTTTCAATTAAAATCTTCCACTCAACTCATTGCTAGTTGATGGGTTGATATTTGGAAAAAAAACGTTCGATTCTTTGATAATGACATAAGTAGTTTATAATTTTGCAAAACTGTTAATTTTGAAACACATCATGATAAGTAAGCTAAGAATCATCATAACATACTTAGATTGTTACATAATCAAACTTCAGGAAAACAAAAAAAACTCAAGAAAAATGATAGCCTGGAGCAAAATCGGCGCGGATAAAAGTATTGTCATTTTAAAATATCTTCCCCTCACATACCAAACTTAATAAATTAATCCATGGGTTATAACTTAAGAGAACGGGTTTTTTAGACCAATATAGAGCAAAGGTGGGCACAATTACAAATTTTGCTAAGGATGTAACTCAATATAAGAGCTTTGGTAGCTAAGTTTAGCAGAGTTATATAACTTTATTTGTGTGTATGAAAAACCTTTTTGTTACATCTATGATGACAATAAGATGCAGCACTAGGCTTCTCCATTCACCTCTTAGCTTTCTTACAAAGGTTAAATCTTAATCACATCTATTCAAGTTGATGTGTTGATCAGACATAAGGAATGTCTAAACAGCCAAAGGCATAAAGCAAAATAAACCAACATTAAGACTATCTCAAAATAATTTAAATGCATATCATTAACATCTAAACTATCAATTAAATAAATGATACGGTATTGAAAATCCAATGCCAGCCATACTGAGATAGCAGCAACAACAACAACAAAAAATGAAAAAAAAAATGCTACAAAACAAATATTACTATGATGCTGCATTTTACTGTTTACGAATTAAGAGATTACTATTCAAATGATGCTCCAATGATGAAGCAACCCATTCAAGTAATATATCATCAGCACTGGTAGCTGCAAGTATGATAGACCAACTATCACTTTTTAAATAACCAAGACTACAAAAAAGAGATAATTTTGTAAAATTCGAATCTATTTATCATTTAAATACTCAAGAAAACAACACATAATGTGAATTCTCACTAGCCAGTGCAGCTCTAAGCCCATGTTTCTACAAGTTTTCTCAGCCTTACAATCAACGTTTAGTTGGATATTAAACAGATTGAGAAAGTACAAAATGAGCTTTTTCCAACACTTCATAACATTATAATATTATAATATTTATACAAAAGGCCCATAAAACCCATAAGATTCTTTTGGAGTCGTCAATGACCATGCCCATTATGAGCTCAAGGAGGTCCAATTTTTAATGCATTCACACTCTAGTCATTGGGCTTAACATTTTAACAAAGACATGCCTTTTCAACGTTTTATTTTAAAAATCCTGGAAAATGGTATGCTACACTCTTCACACACAAGAATACAGGAGACTCCTCACACTAAAATAATCCTGAACTTGAAAAACTGTGCAATTTTAAATCCTTGGAAAATCTTTACACATTATTCCTAACCTGAAGATAAACCAAGTCCTTTGTTATAGGTATTGTGCTAGACTAACGCGCTGATTCTAATAATAATAATGGTAAGCTGATTTTGTAAAATTCGTATCTAATTATAGATCCTTTACAATACCCATCACTATGAACTATGCACAGCTTTAAATTCCTGCAATACAGTCTATGCAATTTTGATGGTACTGAAGAGTCTTCAAGTATTTAATTTAACTTCAGAATAGATTTGAAAGATATAGAATTAACTAACATCAAATAATCGGCTCAAAAGCCATTTTGATTAATAATGGCTTGTCTGCGAAGAATTGTGACATGCTTTTTTTCTCCTAATCATTAATAGTAGTATTATTGATGAAATCTGAACAATATGCAATGTTTCTTCTAAATATCTACGTCAGTTTAAACGACCACGACCACCACCCATTCGGTATGAGTGTTACCAAACCCAGCTAGAAGGTCAACTCAAACACTTTTGATGCAATTCCAATTCATCCGCCAAAATCACATTCACTTCTGTTTTAACGTAATTTTAACAACAGTTTAAGAATTGCTCATCTTTGATAAATCTCACACCCATGGGTTCTGCACATCAAATCCAGTGAGCTGACCAAAAAAAATGAAACAAAAATTATATGGATTACTTTATATGCGTTAATGTGTGTAAGAATGAAAAAAAAATTAATTCAAAAGTTTTCTTGATGTTTATCACTTCTTGGCTCATCTGTGGCAATTAATTCTTTATTTAAATCTATCTTTCAAAATGTTTCATACAAGACTAAACAAGATCATCTGAAATCATAATACATTTCTGAATATTTAAAAAGCTTCTGGTTACCGATATACATCCCAAGAATAATTATATATTGATCTTATTGTATTCTTAATAATCGTAATAGTAGTAGTAGTAGTAGTAGTAGTAGTAGTAGTAGTAGTAGTAGTAGTAGTAGTAGTAGTAGTAGTAGTAGTAGTAGTAGTAGTAGTAGTAGTAGTGGTAGTAGTAGTAGTAGTAGTAGTAGTAGTAGTAGTAGTAGTAGTAGTAGTAGTAGTAGTAGTAGTAGTAGTAGTAGTAGTAGTAGTAGTAGTAGTAGTAATAATAATAATAATAATAATACAAAGATTAACAATAATAACAATAATAATACATTAAAAAGAATATTATTTTGGATGTCAGAATATTGCAAATTTTATTACACACCTTCCAAAGTCATGGGTTGAAAATCATGTTTTGGTGAGATAAAAAACAATGAATCAAAACAAGAATTTCAGGATAACATTAGAGATCTAGATATTTCAAATTGTATGCACCTTATAATAAAATGTAAAACAAGTTTTTGATCAGTAATTTTAATAGTTTAATGAATAAGTTGCTTTGTCAATGCCTGTATAGCATTTTGGTGCTTAACCACTTCAAGCAGAGTAGTACAGGTCAGGTAACTGAGGTCAAAATATAAAACATGAACTTAGAACCAAGGCAAAAACGTCACAACCTGATGACTGAAAATGCCTTAGTTGCCTTTAAGTGATCAACAGATAGACTTAGACATCCAGTCAGACATCCAGGGCAAAGTCTTTCCTAGCCATCATTATTCAATCCTGAAAATAAAACTAACTCGTCTAATGATGACGGTGAGGCTCAAATCAGTGATAAAAATATCCTGTGACTTGAGATTAAATGAACTTTCTTTTTTCAGACTATTTCTAGGTAACAAAATATCTTAATGCTAGTTTGGCACTGTAATACGGATTACATCCACTATTTATACTGTAGAATTTTAAAATGGAAATGGTGGATTTCCATCAAGCCAATCTCAATATGAGATGACTAGACCAAGTCAGGGGTTTGAAACTTGGCTTCACGAGTCTAATGCTCAATTGACTGAATCATCTCACACACCATATATTCCTCTATGTCCTTAGCATCTCCCCGTCCTTCCAGCTTTTCCTTGCACCTTCATCTCAAACACAAGACAGAATTTTTTTTTTTAAATACAGATTTGATTTGATTTATTTTGGTACATCATATGATAAAGTAAGATCCTCTACAAAACATAGTAATCCTAAAACCAAAAAGCTTATTAAAGTTTGTTATTCTCGTATCCTATTGCAACTCATATATCAAAATTACAATTGTATAGAGTGGTCAAAAACGTTATAGCAAATTGTTGAATGTGATAGGAATATGCAGAGTTATTTCAAACTTTTTGTAACTAGTGATTTATTAATCTTAAAAAGAAGAAACGGCAAAATCCACTTTTGATGGTTCCATCCAAAAACCTATTTCACATTTACTTAAAAATATTTTTAAAAATGTTGCATAAAACATTGAAGCTATTAATCTAGTTTGCAATCAGCCTGATCAACATGTTGCTTGATATAGTCCTTCCCTTGACAGTGATGGCAGATTTTTGACATATCTAGACCTTGTCACATAAAATGAAATCTAAAAGACCAGGTCCTTACTCTGCAGCTGCCCCCTCATGATCCAGTGCTCCATTTTTTCCAATAAGACATAGCTAGGCCGAGTAAAAAACAAATTGGGTAAGAGTAATCTTAAACTTCACAAAGCGTAATTTATATAAAAAGTAAAGTCGATCAATACCACCGAAAAATTTGACACCCATTTACCTAGAATATGTGTTGCCCAATTCATCATGATAATGTGTTATACAGCTAAATGTATTGTGACTGCAGCAAGATTATAGAATAACAATAAAATGTGTGTCAAGATTCATGGACAACACACACATTATTACAGTATTTGTTTAAAAGAGGGTAAAATAACTATTCCAGATTCTAGAGTCTTAAAATGGAGCAGAGAGCCATAATAAATTTAAATGAAATCAAAATCTGAATAAATTTTATTTTGCTATGAGGCTTGATAAATGACACAGGAAATAATTTAAAGTTCGGTACACAACACTTTTTTAAAAGAGGACAAATGTCTTTTTTTTTCACTCTTTTATATAGTTTGCAAATCTTGGTTCCGTAAAAAAATTATGATCATTTCTTACATAGTTAAGGTATTGGAAGTAAAAGAAAATATATCGAAAACAATTTCACTTTCACTTTATGATTTCCAGCTTTCAGTTAGTCTGCTTCCTGTCATTAGCCATGTGAAATATACACTCAATGTTATCTGAGTTAATAAAGTAACAATCAACCTTCATCAACTCTCTAAGTGTCTACATGAAGATTAACTACCATCTATGATAATTAACAATCGCTACTAACCCCATTGCAACAGGTTATGGGCCCAGGTCTAGCAGAATCCTAAGAATTTTATTTGATGGTGATGAAAGAAATTTTTCCCTCTGGGAAACGAAATTTTTAGGCTTTATGAGAATTAGAAATCTCCAAGCTGTATTCAAGGATTTGGATACTGATGATATTGAAGTAGACGAGAGCCAAAATGAAGAAGCTTATGCGGAACTGGTACAAGTCCTGGATGACAGGTCTCTATCCCTCATCATTAGAGACGCAAAAAATGACGGCTGCAAAGCATTAAAAATTTTGCGGAACCACTACAGGCCGACAGGGAAGCCAAGAGTGATTACCCTATACACTCAACTCACTTCGCTTGTCAAGAGCAAGCTAGAGTCCATAACGGACTACATCATCCGTGCCGAGACAGCTGCCTCATGCCTGAGAGATGCCGGAGAACTCATCTCCGACAGCCTGCTCGTTGCGATGGTCCTGAAGGGTCTGCCCAATGAATACCAACCCTTTGTCACAGTCATGACACAAAGGGACAAGGCCTTGACCTTCTCGGAATTCAAAGTGGCGCTACGCAATCATGAAGACACCGACGAAATCAGTCGCCGACACTCACAGACTTCAGCCACAAATGTCATGTCTTTTAAACACAGGCGATGGTGTCAAAACTGCAGATCCTCAACACATGACACCAGCTTCTGTAGAAAGATGCAGTCAGCAACACCTACTAACAAACAATCCCGCCAAGGCGCTCAAGGTGAAGATAAGCAAAAGTGGTGTGGTATTTGTAGAAACAAAACACATTCGACAAGTGACTGTAGAAAACTTCGAAAAGCAAAAGAAGTTCTGAACAAAAGTGACAATTCTGAAGATCATCATTTTACATTCAGTGTGAACCAGAAATCTGGTCAAATTAATAATTCTGTGAATCTCACAAAATTACTTGTAGACAGTGGTGCTAGTGTGCACATTGTGAATGACAAGTTCAAATTCAGGCGTTTCAGTGAAAATTTCAAACCGTCAGATCACGTCATTGAACTCGCCGACGGCAGTCGCAACAGGAACCTTGCTCTTGGGCAGGGAGACGTAGAAATGGACATTCTCAATTCTGACGGAAATCGGTGCTCGATAACTCTCGAGAATGCGTTGTACGTTCCATCATTCTCCCAGAACATTTTCTCTGTGACAGCCGCTACCGATAAAGGAGCAACTATCATTTTCTCTGAAAATTCGGGAAAACTCTTCCCAAAGGTCAAAGACAGCTCAAATGCTCAATTTGTAGAAATTCACAAAGAAGGAAAATTGTATTACATTAACAGTGTGCAGCATTCCACTAAGGTTTCAAGAACACTGAAGCAATGGCATGAAGCCTTGGGCCATTGTAACACCCAAGACATTCTCAAACTGGAAGGGAAAGTTGAAGGTATGGTGATTACAAATAAGACTGATAAGTTTCAATGTGAAGTGTGCCCCCAAGGAAAAATGACTGACTTTAGAAGTAGAGTTCCAGACAACAGTGCTGGTATTTTTTTTTAACTTGTCCACATTGATCTGTCAGGACCATTTGATCCTATAAGTATTGATGGACACAGATATCAACACAGGTATGTGTTGATAGTTTCTCTAATCTAGCTTGTGTGTACTTTCTGAAACACAAAGATGATGCGTGTGACGCTTTCAAACAATACATTGCTGACATTATCCCTTATGGCACTATCAAATCAGTTAGAAGTGATCAAGGTGGGGAATTCATTTCTGAGAAATTTGTATCAATGTTGATCCAAAACAAAATCTGCCATGAAAGAAGTGCACCTTATAGCCAACATCAAAATGGAAAAGCTGAAAGAGCATGGCGAACACTATTTGATATGGCGAGATGCCTGCTTGTGCAATCTGGGTTAAACAAAAACATGTGGACATATGCTGTTTTGACTGCCGCATATGTCCGCAACAGGTGCTTTAATCAGAAAATTGAAAGCACTCCTTTTGAACAAATTACTGGCAAGAAACCCAATATTGCTAACATGCAACCATTTGGCTCTACATGCTTCTGTTCGGTCCAAAAACCCAAGAAACTTGAGAATAGAAGTGTGAAAGGCATATTCATATGGTATGACAGGAGGAGCCCTGCTTATCTGATTTATTTTCCAGAGACACAAGAAATTAAGAAGATCAGATGTGTCCAATTTCACAATGTTGACTCTGGGAAACCTGACTCTTTTGAGATTCCTTTTGATGAAGACTATGTCCATGACAAAAACAAACCTGAAACCCAAAAGAAGAATGAGCCAACTGTAACAGTTGAAGAAAATGAAACAACTCAACAGTGTCAGAGTTCTCAAAGTCAAGAGGCTACAGATTTAGGGAAAAGAAATAGAACTAGACCTAAGTATCTGGATGACTATATTGTTATCAATGACCATGACAACAGCAACAGTGAAGAAAGGGACTTTTTGAATAGTACTTTTCTGCACTACTGCTACAACACTGTACATCATATACCTACTAGCTATAACAATGCTATGACATGTGATGAAGCTTGTAAATGGCAAGAGGCCATGGACGACGAGATGTGTGCTTTAGAGGAGAATGATACCTTTGAGCTTACAACACTACCTCCAGGCAGGAAAGCAGTGGGGGGAGGATGGGTATTCAATGTAAAGTCCAACCCTAATGGGGAAGAAACTTATAAAGCCAGATATGTGGCAAAGGGCTTTTCCCAAATTCCGGACATTGATTTCCAAGAAACTTTCTCACCTACAGCACGCATTACGTCTGTTCGAACCTTAGTTCAATGTGCAGTCCAAAATGGTCAAATGATCCACCAAATGGACGTTAAAACTGCTTATCTGAATGCACCAATTGACTGCGAACTGTACGTAGAAAAACCTGAAGGTATATGTGAAAAATTAGTGTGGAAGTTGAGAAAATCTCTGTATGGTTTAAAACAGAGTGGAAGAAATTGGAATAATCTTCTACACAGTCACCTGATAGCTGATGGTTTTACACAATCATTAGTTGACACATGTGTATATGTCAAAAACTCACATGATGAAAATGAAATGTGCATTGTCCTGGTGTGGGTAGATGATATTTTGCTTGTTACCAAAAGTGAGGTAGCCATGACAAACATAAAGAAAAGCCTTAGCAAACATTTCCATATGAAAGATCTAGGTCCCATTTCGTGGTTCTTAGGCATTGAATTTGAACATGAGAAAGATTCCATCTCAATGGGTCAAGCTCAGTACATAAACAAACTGTTAAAGAAGTTTAACATGGAAAGTTGTAAACCAAAACAAACAGCCTGTGACATGAATATCAACAAGTTGCTTAGTCAAACACATGACGACACAGGGAGTGTCAAGACTAACCCAAAGCAATATAGAGAGATAGTGGGTAGCCTCATATATATCATGACAGCTACCAGGTCTGACCTATGCTTTGTTGTCACCAAGTTATCTCAATACTTGTCAATGCCAAGGGATAGACACATGATAGTTGCAAAACATGTACTGAGGTATCTGAAGGCCACAATTCAACAAAAGTTGACATTCTGGAAATCAGTGGACAACTTAAGCTTATCAAGCTTCTGTGACTCAGATTGGGGAAGTTCTGAGGATCGAAAAAGCATAACTGGCTATTGTTTTACACTGTCAAGAGAGGTTCCACTTATTTCTTGGAAGTCTAAGAAACAACAAAGTGTTGCACTGTCCTCTTGTGAAGCCGAGTGCATGGCAATGTCTTCCGCTACACAAGAAGGAAAGTTTCTGCTTGCCTTAATCAATGACATGAATATTGATTTACATGTACATGATTTTACACTGAATTGCGACAACCAAGGAGCTATTGCTTTGTCAAAAAATCCTGTCCATCACCAGAGAAGCAAACACATTGACATACGCTACCATTTTGTAAGAGATGAAATTTCAAATGGTCTCATGAAAGTGCAGTATGTACCCTGTGAAGAAAATCTTGCAGATGTCTTCACCAAGCCTGTGTCTAAAGTGAAGATGCAAAAACTCAAAACCTTGCTCATGGGAGACTGAATTGTCCAATGACATAAAATGCATTATGTCAGATTAATCAAGAATCGAACACTTAAACTTTGAACATGATCTTAATTTGAAATTTGGATTCTCCAGATCCTCTCTTACAATGATTTATGATTCTCATCGATACGATACACTATATCATATCGTATTTAACTTTTGATTTTGTTAATTCGGGCGTTCCAAGGAATTTTTTTTTCCCGTCAGCGAGCCGGAGGTATTATGCGCTCCTTTATTCCTTTTGCCCCTGCGGACAGACATTGTCACAAGTACTTCTACTACGAATTCATTACATTGAATTAAGAGAAAAAAGAAATTAGGGAAAAAAGATAACGGCAAACGCTGATGCTATTTAGAAGAAAAAAAAATTCCTTGGAACTCTCGTCCGAATTAACAAAATCAAATCACCAACTAAAGGTTTTTTCCCAATAGAGCTTATATTGAAGTCTAGGCAAATGTCCACTGACAAAGAAAATAATCTGGGCGTTGATTTTGTTGAGCCTATTTGCCTGTGGAAAGTATTCAACTTTTTTGTTAGGAATTTATCTGGATAATCCCAATTTAGCACCTGTTGTGCCTTGAGAAAGTTAACAGATGTATTTGAAGGACCGAAAATATCAGTTATTTTATAACTGGCTGGCTAGCTAACTTTTGTACCTTCAAGGTCGTGCAAATTCTTTATCAGCAGGTGGAAACAGAGCTGCAGGAATTGGTGCATCCATTTATGGGGGGAGGGGTAGCAAGAGTTATGATAAGCAGTTCTTTATTGTCTATCTTTCCCCACCTCACCTACTCTTTCCTACACACTCTCTCAGAGAGAGTAAAAATGTTCTTTAATGAATGGAGCAACATATCACCATCAACACAACAACACACTGAAATATTTATACTGAATATTCATATGATTTTTAATCCAGAGCTATGCAGAAATTACTGAACCATTTCAAGCCGTTGTCTCAATGTCAACCAAGCATAGATAAAACAAAGTTTCCTTGAAATTTCAAACAAGTTTTAGTTATACTAGACTCACAACGAGATGATTTTTTTTTCGAAGATGATAGATCTATCTTCAGGCAAAGATGAACAGATTAACTTACGTGAGCAATGCAGAGCACTGGGATGGCAACATTGAGCCTTCGTCAGGTGGTAGAGATTAAAACAGATTAGCTTCTTCCTTGATGGCAAAACTGACCCCCGCCAGGCAGTGCAGAGCTGAACAGATTAACTTACGGAAGTTGTTGCCCAACATTGGGCTTCCCAAATCCTGAAAAGATAACCCTCCTATGGGATTGCAAAGTTGAGCCTCCGTCTCTCACACCTGAAAAGGCAAGCCTCTTAAGATAACAAATTGAGCCTCCATTTGGGCAGTGTAAAACAGAACAGATAAGCCTATGCCGGACAACAAAAAGCTCATTAGACTAGTGTGACTCTAGGAAAGTAAATCTGAGACTCAAACTTATCTGCTGATGATATTGAGATTGGACTTGAGCCCCTATAAAGCAGAAAGAGTTGAACAGATAAGCCTTTCTCATCGTTGCAAATTAGACCCCCCATTTCCAAATGCTTAAAAGATAACACTCCTATTGGATTGCAAACTTGTGCCTCTGTCGGCCAATACAAAAATTATCAGATTAGTCTCTTTTTGGTATGGCAAATTTATGGCTCTAAAGGGCAGTGAAGAGTAAACAAGTGACTCTCTCAGTGGAATAGAAAATTTGAGCCCCTGTACGCCAATGCCAAGATGACAAACTAGCCTCCCTCTAGGATGGCAAATAGAAACTCTAATGGGCAGTGCAAAACAGAACAGATAAGCCTATGTCTGGCGGCAATCCACAGTTGAACAGATTAGTCTCTGTTATTTACAAATTACATCAATATAAATAAATTAAATCAAGGAGAATCCCTGTTTGAATCTGGCCTGTCCACTTGGTAAGATCCATTCTAATTGAGGCGTAACTTTGTTTTGCAGCTCGATAGTAAGTGTTTTGGGGACTCATTCGTCGAAAACATTAAAACATCTGACCAGCATTACCTGAGAGGAAAATTTTTATTATAACTTTCTGTACAGACCCATTTATTATATACTAAATGCTATATATAACACTCACTGAAAGAGCAAAAAATGTAAAGATTTTTTTTATTAGATACAATATATGAAACCTTATTAATGCAGTGTGGAGTTGTGCCTTTAGAGTTTGGGTTTGAACTAGCAGGGAAGATGCATGTAAATGGTTTGGCAAGCCAAATGATCTCTCATTGTTTTTAGATATAATGGGTGGAACTTAGCTTAGTCACACAGTCGATGATTCTAAGAAGCAGTCAGAAACACATCCAATACAAAGACGGGAAACATAGAGAGACAGAGAGAAAGAGCAAGAAATATGGATGATTAGGAGGATTCCTTTACGAAGGAGAGAGAGAAAGAGGAGAGGGAGTGAGTTGTAATAGAAAAATATAGATGATAGAAACAGAAATAGCTAAAAAGCATGAAAGACAGGAAGAGACAGAAAGAGGTAGATAGAAAAAGTGAAGATGTAAAATTACCATTGTGAGAGCATCAATCGAGTAATATTTGTGATGTTGGGGCTGTTCTCTCAGAGTTATCATTGGTCTTTGATCATGTCCCTCTGATTTAGCTGCTGCTGCTGAAATATTCTGAAATGGTCCAGATTAGGACTTAGAACCTTAGTGCTAGGTATGCCCATAATTAATGGTGGTGAAGAAAAAAAAAGGATTCTCAAATCGAAATGGAAGAAGAAAATATAGCTAAAATTCTCTAAAGAGCACGTATTTTTTTAAGCAAATGGATCCGCCTGAAAATGAATAATTTTGCAAAAAAGTTAAATTTGTTAAGTAAACTTTAAAAGTTTTTTATATAAATCTTAAGTGACATTACCACTAGTAATGCAACAAAAATAGAGAAAATACATTTTTATCACAAAATTTCTTTTCAATTCGAACCAACATATGGCTTTCTACTCAGTTTTTTTCCTCCATTTCCAAAGATAACTCACCAATCCGATGAACCTGTGTGTACTTTGCTGGGTAATGCAGGAGGATCAGTACACATTGGTGGTCCTAGATTATTCCCCTCCATCCTTCGATGTCATATTGAAGGTTAAGCTGAGGTAGGAGAGGGGGATCAGGAGAGAGAGAGAATTAAACTGACAAGAAAACTAAGAAAAAAAAATGAATCACCAAAAATATATTATTTGTTCAGTGTGGTTAGACTAATTTATACAACTACAGTTTGACATAAAATGGATACTTTGCAAGAAAGCGTTGTTGACTCTTACTAACTCTCACAGGGTCTTATAAAGGTATTTATACTTAAGAGTGATCTCTAAAATGAGTGTTGTTGACATGTGATTAATTAGCATATTAACTCTACCTTTACCTAAATGAAGAAAATGGCCATATTTTAAGATTAAAGGATATAAGATCTAACTTTGAAGCTTTTGAACACTTATTTCCTTAACTCTTTGTCCATATTACCCAGGACAAATGTGTTGTCCCTCCTAATTCATTACCTGATTTCTTCAGCTGTTCCAGGAGGCAACCAGTCAAAATGACCACAACTCTCAGTTCACTTTGAGGGAGTAGGAGCCTGGTGAGAGAAATATTTTGCTGGATCTTTATTTAATAAACAAAAACATTTTTAAGCTGCATTGTTAATTTTTTCATGATATAACATCTGTGATAGAAATCCCTCGCAATGTTTTCTATTAGAAAGAATCCATTGTCTGTATCTGTAATGATTATTCCACACTTGATTTCCAATTTAAAAAATCCTGCAAAAACGTAAAAGAAACCAATCTTTTAAGCTGCCTTAATTCAGTTTATTGATTTCTGTACCTTAGAATACTGAAATGGATGAGGCTGCAAGAACTGGTTATTTATTTGTTCAATTCTTTCAGACTTGAGGCTAATTTTTTCATTCCTCATTCAGTTATATAGATTAAAATATAGAATTGACAATTCGAATCCATCAGGCTTTTTAACACCGTTTCACAAAGAGAGAGTTTAAATAGTTTATAAATGTCATGATTAAAACGTATAAATGTATTAGGCAAAGCTATTTGAATTAAGAAGCATTATAGTTATGAAATAATCTTAAATTTGATACAAAAAATACAGGCTCAATAATATTTTTAAGGGTTTTGGTTAATGCATTAATCGTTTCCTTCCTAGACTGCCCTCAGGACTATACAACTCAATTTCCAGCAAAGCATAGGTGATAAAGAACCTCCCTATAAGAAAAACTAGTATATGGAACAGCTAGCAATGCCATACCTCTCCTGAATAAGACAAACCCAAATATATAAGACTTGTTTTACTATTTTTCATAGACAGCAAGGTAAGAAATAAAATGTCACCCAGATCCAAACTTTAATGAATTGGTATAAAATGATTTTGAATAAAAGAGAATAGTTTTCAAGCTATTTGGTTTCAAATTTTAAATCCCTGTCAAACACCATTCTTTTGTTAAAAGTGACCAGTCAGCTTAACAATAAGGAGTTCCTGGATTTGATTTCAAGTCCTAGTTCAGCCAGATCCTACTTATCCTGCACTATCCCTGACTTGACAGGAAGCTGCAGTTTCCTATAAGAATATTTGAGAAAGTTAGAAGAGATTAAAATAGCACACAACAGATCAAAAAAAAAGTTAACACTCATAGTTATGGAAAAGAAACAGATTGTTGTTGTATTACTCTTTTCACCCTTCCATCTCAGGATTTTTTTAAACTTTAAAAACAATTTTTTCTCACTTTTTTTCAGGAAAAGTCTACAATTCAGTACCTTACAGTGCTAAAGGCGCAAATCTTTAAAAAAAAAAAAAGAGCTTGGACTGTATTTTACTTCTCGAAATTTGTTTCTTCACAGAAAATTTATCATTCAACTTTACAACAGCCTATTGCACGTATTCCAAAAGGGCTGATCCCTACTTTGGGGAAGAGAGTATGGTCAGTTTGAAGTCTGTTTATTCAAGTTTCTTGTTCACAGTTTGATTTTTTTTTACTCTGCTCTACACATTTTCTCAGACATCAGAGGATTTCTTGCCTCATGCTCATTAGCACTCTTGATTCTCTAACCAAATGACTTTGCTTTCCCATAAATCCTGCTGTAATGTAAATGAAGAATAACTTTCTTTGTAAAAATTGTTTTCTCTTTATATTTTGTCAATGGTAACCTAATGAGCTTTAAATCTTGTAAAGCTAGAAGTTTTTTACGTGATTTGTATTTTATTTTTTCTTTCTTTTTTTGTGATTTCCTATTTTTTAAGTTGGGTATGCCTCCAATTTAGCATTGAGACAGAAAAACGTTATGTAACATGTAAAAACCCAAAGTAAGGTGAATGTCTGCTACCATGGTGTTCACACTCTGCCCTTCTTTTGAATCTTGTTTGATACAGGCTGTCAATAGCAGATTGTTCTCACTATGTTTTTTTTTTGTTTGTTTGTTTTGGGGTTGTTTTTTTTTTACATATGAAAGTTAAACACCCTTTGAGTGGGAGAGACCTGAAAATACGTTGCCCTAAGTCACTTGCAGTCCATGTGGCCCATGCTCTGGGCTGCCAAATGTAAACCCCATTAAAACTTGGGCAACTTTTCATCCTCGCTTCATTAAGCCTGCCTACATAGATTTTTTGTCGAGTTTTCCCTTAGCCTCGCTCATGATTTTATCAATCACAAAATTAAAATTAGATGTTATCTTTTCAAACTCTAACAAGAGGCTGAGAGGGAAAGTCAGATTTTAACCCATATGTCTTATCAATCCATCCATCGAGTAATAGATAAATACAGTGTCCCCATGGCTATGTTACCTGAGGGCAACAAAACACAACATTATTATTATTATTAAGGCCTTCCGCTAGGAGTGTCGTCCGACCTCGCAGCTTCGGCAGCCTTCTTTATGTCTGCGGTGAAGGTAGTCCATTCTTGTCTTCTTTCTGCAATCTTTCTTATTGTTTCCAGGTCTTTTTGTGATGTGAGAGAGATGCTCCGATTTTGCAGTATCTTGAGATCGTTATTGAGAGTCATTGGGAGTGTGGTGATCGGCCTACCTCTGGCTCGCTTGGCATTGTCGTGGAAATAGAATGCCATAGCTTTGTTGGCAGGGATCGATGGTTCTCGCCTAAGTACATGACCGAACAGCCTCCACCTTGCTTGCAACACTTCCAAAGAAATTGGGGTTTGTTCACATTTTTTGTAGAGGGACTTATTTGAAATTTTTGTTGGGTATCGAATTCCCAGAACCCTGCGCAGCTGCTTTCGATGGAAAGAGTCCAACTTTTCTTCGTCTGTTTTGGTCAGTGCCCATGTGCCGCAATTGTATAACAGAACTGACCTCACTAAGGTGTTATATAACTTAATTCTTGTGCGCTGCTTGGTTTTGTCCGCTCTGTGCCATATCTGTTCCATCTTGTTCAATGCTATGTTTGATAGGTGTTTTCTGTGTTCTATGTCTTCTTTACTGCCAAGCAGTGAACCCACTTTCTTTGATGTTTTCACAACAGTGGTAACTAATCTCAACTGAGGATTTTTTCTTGTTTTCGTTTTTGTTAAGTTATTACTATAAACAAAGTTAATTTATGGGCTTATTTTAGCTTCTGTCTTGACCTCAAATCTTCTCTTTTTTTAGGTTAAATATGTTCATAGATCTAGATCAGCTGTTTATAAATGAAGTAAAATACAAACTTAGCTATATTTTGGTATTCTGCATGCTCAATTTTGGAAAACACATTCAATTTCTAAACTAGCTGCAAATTCGAAAATAAAACTGAATATGCTATTTAATTTTCTGCATTCAAAAGTGAAATTGATCCTACTAATTCCTACAGATATGGCATATGAGAGAAATATGTTGTATTCCCTTGCCGGAAGAATTTGAGGACAGTGAGCTTTTTTCTTCCGAGAATGAAATTGAATCTGAACGTATTGAGAATGAGGCACCAGGTAAATAGCTTTTTCCTTTTTGATCCATGCTTTGGCATTTCAAGTTTTTCATATCTTATTTTCATTCTTAATTTGTTCTTCTTCATTTTATCACATTTTTCATTATTAAAATTATATAACTTTGCATGAAATTTTTATTTTTGTCCCTCTTCATAGAGAATTTAGAACTATTTTTATTATAATAATTTATTTTTTTTTGTCTTTTTAATTTTTGTTAATTTGTACAATGGTGTTGGGCATGTGAAGTGGTTAAATTTTTTTTTTAATTCTGTCTTCACTGAGTATTTTTTTTATTCAAAAAATTAGAGTTCTAATGAAGAGGAATCCAACATTGATGAGGAGACTCATGAATCAGACATTGATGAGGAGCCTGATGATGTCAAGGCATTGCAGCAGATCGAGCAATGGGCATCAATTTGTGTGGTGAGAGAGGCCTGGAGATCTACTCTGTACAATACAGAGGCAATCCATCCCCTGTAAGCACAATGAAACAGCCAAGTATGTCAATGTCATTCTCCCCAACGTCAAAAGAGGAGCATCTTGTGGAGTAAAATAACAAATTTGCTGTATAAGTGATCGCTAACAAGCTGCTTAGGTTCACTTAACAGCAGCTTTAGTATGAGTGAAGTATAAATAAAGAGAATCCGCTTGTACTGGCATAAACAATATAAATACCCTCTGTTGCAGATGCCAAGCATATCAATTGGTTTGAAGCAATAAAATTCAAACTTCACTGCAATGATAATTCACAAACACCTCAACTTTGCGAGAACAATCCGTACAAAACAAGTCCTGTTCTTGATGTGCTGAACAGAAACTTTAACAAAACTTCACCTGAGGAAAACATTCTGCATTGATGAGCTAGGGGTGTCTTCCAAAGGGAAATCAAATTAAAAACATATAGCCCTGCCAAACCAAAGAGGTGAGGATACAAAGTATATGTTTTGTCTGGTGCAGACTGCATAATTTAAAATATCTCATTTAACACAGCCTCATTCAACTTGTTCCACACGAGCCAGACATAAAGGTCACTGCTTACACCAGTGAAATAAGCAGTGTGGCATAAACTTAATTTGGACAAGTGGTTCACTGGTGTATCCCTTATTTATCTCTAAAAGTCTTTCAAAGTTGCCTGTGCTGGTACTGTGAGGGCCAACCATCTGCTTGGCTGTGAGCTCCCAGTAGACACAGTGATGAGGTGAAATGGTGGTCTAAACAGCCACATTTGAGAGATAGAGGCTGAGAGTTTAGATATGACAATAAACCTGTCACCTTCCTGACAACTTACACAAGCGTCAGTAAACCAGACTCATTGGGACAGGTAAAAGAAATGACATGTCCAAGTGAAGGCACCAGCAGCTATCCTGATATGAAACAAGTTCATGCATGGTTTGCTAAGTTGTATTCCTTACAGAACACAGAATTTGACTAAAAAGCAAGTAGTGGTATATGCGGATCCTTTTCTATCTTTGGGACAATGGCAGTTCAGATGTGACAGATTTACAGCAGGGAGGCTGCTAGCTGCAGTCAGTGACAAAAACTGTCACTCACCGACTTCAAGTTCTTCATTGTTAATTATCTCTGCCACCGGTGTAAAGCATGGGAAAGCATCTCAAAACAAAGATTCAGTTTATGGCCAAGGCAAGGTACATGTTCCCCAGCAGGCCATTTGCACAGACAAGTTGAACCACTTTTCTAAATGCAACAGCCACCAATGTAATATGCAAAAGGCCAGCCTTCAAAGGCACAACCAATAATTGGAAGTGCTTCCTCACAGCTAGCAACTATTTTTTTTATTTTCATCACTAATTTATGTTTTCCTTGATTTTTTTACTTTACTATTTTTCTCACTGTGAGTGTAATCTTTAGATATTGCTTTTTCATTTGACAGTTGCATTCTGTTTGTGGGTTCATGTATACACACATTCGATTTTGTGTTTTATCTCCAGTTTGTAGTTTACAAAAATTTTACAGACAATTTAGCTGAAAACAATCTATATTAAAATGATAAGTATTTAAATCTAAACTACCCTTGATCTTGTTTCAATTCTATTTATATGTGGTGAAAACATGGCTATCATTTAAATATCTAGAAATTATGAGTTCATATTTTGGGCTGCTATGTATAATTTGCGCAAAGTCTTTGAACGTTCACATCCATAGAACTGGATAGCTTCGCAAAGCTTTTTTTCCTTGCCATTAAAGAGAAATAAAGCAGATTATATATTTCATCAACCAAAGAATATGGATTCAAGATTCACCAAGATGTAAGTTTACAGGAAGTATAAGATGTTTTGCAACGAGGTCTTGATCATTACTGATTGTTTATAAGTTATACCAATTATTGATAAGTTACAAACTTCAAATTGTTGTGTTGTTGCTCAAAATTTCTCCTCACTCAATAAAGTACTACAGAATAAATTTTTATCATTTGAATCCAATAGAGCATACAAAAAAGTAAAAAATTTTTTATGTATAAATTACAATGCTAAGGTGTTAGTCTTACAACTTATTTCACCTAGCCTCAGATAGTCTGAAATGGTACAGTACACACAGGAAATTTGTTTGACCAAATTTCATCCAAACATTACCGTAAAACACTGATTTCAAGAGGAATCAACTATGCCTGGCCAAGCCAAGAAATATATTGGGCCAATCAAATATCTTGTCAACATCCTGACAATTATATACCTTAAACAAATAATGTTGCCTCCAGGCAATGCACCAATTATGTCAAAAGATTTTCTTTGGCTCCAGCATTATATTTCTAAGGGGATTCAGACAACAAAATTCAATTTTAAAAGATTTAAACATTTTAATAATAATGGTTGCAGTACCAGTCCGCAACCACCAAGCTGCGTTTGGAAGTCATCAAATTGATGAAATTGAACTGAGGAGATCGAGACCATGAGATAAACGGACTAAAGAAGAAGAAAAACTAGAGACCATTTTTATAAAACTGCCAACGGACGCCATCAGATCAATAAAGAGAAAAACTGGATGTCATCAGTTGCGGAAACAGGTGGGGAAAATTGAAAAGATGTAATAGAGACCATTAGATAGAATGACGAACAAAGAAAACTGTTTCAGGCCATCAGCATTAGGAAAGCAGAATTTCTGCTGTTTATGAAAACCAACAGATAAACAGGTTAAAAAAGGGCGAAAAATCAAGGTTGCCTTAATGAAGATAAAAGAAGAGAGCTAAATTAAGTCAGTGGATAGAAGAAAACAGAACAGAAGGGAAAACGATCGCTGGATAGAAGTAAAAAGAAAAAGAAGTAGAGGCTACCAGACCAAATAGACTGATGGATTGCAGGAGAAGAGAACGATTAGTAGCTACCAGATCTGATAAAGGCAGATGGATTGCTAGTGAAGAAACGGATTAGAAGTTAGATAAGAAGACAAAGGAAGAAAAAAGATGAAAGCGATAGATGAGTAGAAAAAGGAAAGAGAAGAGCTGGGAGCCATAGAATATTTTTTTTTTTTGGTTTCTGATCTGGCACCCTCTTGAGGCAACAAGCCTTCCAGGGCCGCAACTTGTGCGTTCAGCTGCAAACTCAGAGGCAATGACTAAGTGCAATGTCATTGCAACCTCCGCTTGTTTGCAGTGTCAGAGGCAATGGCTAAGTGCAATGCCATTGCAACCTCTGCTTTTTTTACAATCCCAGTTGCAAAGACTAAGTGCAATGTCATTGCAACCTGCGATGATTCAGAAACCCAGAGGCAATGACTTAGTGCTATGTCACTGTAAGCTCTACTGATTAACAAACCTAGAGGCAATGACTTGGTGCAATGTCACTGTAACCTCTACAGTCCCAGAGACTGTTAGGCTCCTCACACCTGACAAGTCAGGACTTGAACGTCACACCTCCGTTCTGTCAGAGTGACGCTCTCTGGCCTAAACAATCAGGTGCATCTGATAGCAGAAAAAAATAACATAGGGCTGAAAGACATCAGAGAGATAGACAGGAAAAGAGAGACTGTATGGGAGGAAAGATGAGAAGAAGAGATGGAAGGAAAAAAAAGACTAGACAGGAAGAAAGATAATAAGGGCTGAGCCAGTGAAGAGGTAAACAGGAGAAGGGAAACTGGGTAGGATTAGGAGGAAAAGTGAAGAGAAGGGCTGAAAGTCACTGGAGGGGTAAACAGAAAAAAAAGATCGAGTAAAAGGAAAGGTAAAGAGAATGGAGAGAGAGAAAAAAAGGAAGTCTGAGTAAGGAAATAAGTAAAGAGAAAGACTGAAAGCCACCAAGGTTAAGATGGAAACCTAGAGAATGATGATAAAGGAAGCAACTTAAAGCTGAAGTTAATATATATGGTGAAAGAAAAGGAATTAGAAGAAAATTAAAGCATAAAGATGTAGAGAAGAGCTGATGCTCACCAAGTAGCTTGAAATAAGCAACACTTGAAAATTGAAGCCAAAGAATGAAAGTTGATTGAAAATAGAAGCAAAAGCAGCTAATTTGAAAACTAACATATCAAAAGGTGGAAGAATTTTTTTGACAAAAAAACTGAATAAGAGTGGGAGGAATTGAGGAGTAAGTAGTTGGAAAACTTGCGAGGTGAAAGCTAAACATTGGCAAAAAGTGGAAGGAAATTTTGGAAAATGGGAATAGATGGAAAGCAGTGGATAATCTTACTGTTTTAAAAGCAACAACACCATGCCTTGAAATATTTGATGTTGGTTAACAATGTGAGGTTGACGTAAGAGGTTAAGACCAGGAAAGCTGAAAAAAACAAGTAAAACTATTACCAAAAAAGTGGAATAGAGAACGTTTTGATCTAGTCATACCACATGAGAAGTATCTCAATGAGCTAAAGTTCTTTTTAGATCAAATAGCTTAGGAAAAGTTCTTTTTCAAAAAAGAAGAGAAAGATCTGGTTGTTATAGCATAGTAATGTATGCCAAACCAAAATACTCAAATATCTGTAATTTCATGTAAATTTCAGGCTGATAAAAATTTAAGATTATTTTGGAGTTAGAGCCCCCGCACCATGGGTCCTTGTTCAGTACTGCAAGAATAATAAAGATGATGACAGAAGGTGACAGTAATGCTGTCTTTATCATACAGCCGCCGAAAATTATTATCTTGAAACCTTTTATCTGCAAAGACACATATTTTTTGTATTTTGGGAGGGGAGAAAAACATGGGAGTTGGAATCAGTTATGACTGAAGCAAGAAACACAGGAGTTTTCAATGTTCAAACGTGCTCCTAAAAGCACCATGTAATGAATAACTTATTTCCTAAATACAGTGCACCACATATGGCAGTTTTATTGCGTTTTGCTTTTTCACTTCTGTTATTACTTTTTTGTTCAATACCAAGTATGGTTCAAACCTTTGTCAATTTGAAATGGCATATGCAAATAATTATGTGTACAATAAAAGAATCATATGCGGGTATTCCAAAAAAAAAAAACCAATAGCTGACTGTATGGTAATGTGTTGATGTAGGACAAGGACAAGGATACATTTTGATTTCTGATGCGATTAATCTATCCTCAAATTGTGCACAAGTTAAATCCTTTCTCAGGGCAATTTTTGTCTCCAGTTATCCATAAAATTGATTTTATTTGAGTAAGGCATGGGCAACAGTTTGTAGATTCATAAACCACCCGAGTGCAAACTATAGTTTGTTTCTGAAAATTGAGATTTTAACCAATCTTGACTCACCAGTGAACGACAATCAAAGAGAGAAAATTGAAACCCATTGGTTGTAATACATGGATGAGTTTGTACAAAAAACAGGTACAGCAGCCATGTTTAGGGTGAGAGAGGTATGACGGACTGAAGCTTAGATGTTTCAAACTAGAGTTTAAGATGAATGAAAAGAGTTGTCAGAAACATGACAACTTTGGATCCAGTTTCGGATGAAAGAGTAAAACTGAAATATTGGACTTAAACCCAGTTTCCTGGATGCAAGATTGTGACTGAATATGGGGCTTGGAAACCAGTGCTTAGGATAAAAGATGGGACTGAAATCTGGGGCTTTGAACCCTGTAATCAGGATGAAAGATTGAGAGTGGAATATGGGACTTTTGTATCCCTAAGTTCAGGATGAAAGATTAAGACTGAAATATGGGGTTTGAAACCAAAAAATTGAGACTGTTATTTGGGGTTTGGAACAATGTGTTCAGATGAAAGATTGAGACTGAAATATGGGGCTTTGAATCCTGTATTCATAATGAAAGATTGAAAGTGAAATATGGGACTTGTAAACCTGTGTTGAGGATGAAAGATTGATACATGGAACCCTATGTTCAGGATGAAAGATTGATACAAATATGGGGTTTGAAACCAAAAGATTCAGACTGTAATATGGGGTTTGGAACCATGTTCAGATGAAAGATTGAGGCCGAAATATGGGGCTTAGAACCCAGAGTAAGATAAGAGACTGAAATATGGGGCTTGGAATCCAGTGTTAGCTTAAAAAAAAATTAAAATATGGGGCTTGGAGCCCAAATTTCAAGATAAAAGAGAAACTGAAATATGAGGCTCGGAATCCTGCATTCAGAATGAAAGATTGAGACTGAAATATGGGGCTTAGAACCCTGTGTTCAGGATGAAAGAGAGACTGAAATAAAAGGCTTGGAACTCAGTGTTAGCGTGAAAAAAAATTAAAATATAAGGCTTGGAACCCAAGTTTCAAGATAAAAGAGACTGAAATATGAGCTTTAGAACCCACATTTCAAGATAAAAGACAGACTGAAGAATGGGGCTCAGAATCTAGTCTTCAGGGTGAAAGATTTGAGACTAAAATATGGGTCTTGGAACCCTTGATTCAGGATGAAAGAGTGAGACTGAAATATTAGGCTTGGAACACTGTTCAGGGTGAAAGATATGAGACTAAAATATAGGGTTGTGAATCTAGTGTACAGTTTGAAAGATCGAAACTGGATATAAGGCTTGATTCAGTGTAAGGGTGAAAAGAAGTAAAATATGGGCTTAGAACCCAGATTTCAAGATTAAAGAAAGACTGATATATGGGGTTTGGAACCCAGAGTTCTGGATGAAGGAGGCTGAGATATGGGGCTTGAAACCCAGAGTTCAGGATGAAGGGCACTGAGATATGGGGCTTGAAACCCAGAGTTCAGGATGAAAGAGGCTGAAGTATGGGGCTTGGAACTAAGTCTTCAAGGTGAAAGAGTAGATTGAAACAGAGAAATTAGAACAAAGTTTAGAAGCATGATCAAGATGAGTATAATTATGTATTTTGCATGAAAGTTAAAAACAATGACAAGTCAAATCAGAGAGACACATGTTTGGACAAAATAGGATTTTGAAAAGAGTAAGATAAGAGAATCTTGTATAAGTCATGTGGTTTTGTTTTTTATTTATTTTTTGTTGTTTTTTTTTCTATGTATGTGAGTTTTTGTGGGTGGTGGGGTGGGGGGAAGGCTGTTTTTTGTTTTTTTGTTTTTTTTTTATCATTCCAAAATCGCAGCAAATTCAATTTCTTATGTGGCAAATCTGAATATGATCTTTGATACTAAATTCGTGTCAAGTTTTACAAATCTGTAAAAGCATTGTTCCTCGTGTATCGATTTAAGCTTCAAACGTATCATTTATATGACATATACACGTCTTACAAAGACATTGACAGCTTCAAGCTATTTCCTAAAATGTTATGCTATTACATTTCCCAGAAGTTTGTAAAAAAATGCCTTGAATGTTGCTTTTTTGCTTAAAAGATAATATAGAGAGCTACATCATAGTGATAATAATATGCCTATATGTTTTATATGTTGTTATAAAGTATTTTTTTTCAACCTTGCAACACATTCTCAATACTAATCAACTTTACAGTATATAAAGTATTTTCTCCCAAACATTTTGTCTTTTACTATAGAGCGGATCTCTGAAAGTCTAATCCCCCATCCAAACTGTTATTTCAATTTGAGTCTCCACATTTTCATCTTAGTTTTGATTATTAACCTTAAAAACAAATCAAGTTGATAACTATGAAAAGTCAATAGTCCTGCTGTGACTTGGCGAGAAATGATTTTAAAAAAGATGGACATCCATAATAATTTTAGTCTATTTTCTTTATTTTAAAAAGCCTGTGATGCCACTATGTTAAAATTTTTTTTTGTTTTTCATTTGACTTTCATGCCATTTTTCTTTTGCGGTTTGAGTTTGCACATCTCCGAGCATTGGTTAAATTAACTCCAAAGGTTTGAAAAGATTTTGTTCTCCTCAGGGCAGATGCTACATAAAAACTGATTGATCTGCCAGCAAAACTGCGCTCATGGTTTTTCATTAAGTATGGAGACTTTTCCTTCTACATGCATTCATAGTAATATCATGGCAGTAAATAAAATTGGTGAACAAAATCTGTAGCAATAGCCCCAATGCACACACTCATTTATAACATGATAAACTCCTCCTCCTCCCCTACCTCATGTTTAAGTTGTCACAGTCCAACATGTAATATGATAAAAAGTTAAGACTTTCAAGGCAAGAAAAATAGTACACCATCCTGGAACACAAGATCCATAGAGAATCACAAAACTGAATCTGAGAATTAAAAGAAAACATATCTTTTTATTTCACATGTTAAGAGGTGGTATTAACTATGAGAAAGCAACAACAAAAAGACTCGCACAAGAATTGATTTTGAGTTTCAATGAGACCTTGATAAATATAACTTTAAAGAAAAAAGACCGTGTATGAATCGAGCCCCTGAAAAAATTAGGAATGCTATGGCATCTACCAAACCTTTCTTGAAAATCTGATCATGGTATGCTTATCTCTAGCTATTTTTTATGATGTGCAATGCACAAGATAAATTAGGACTCACAATAAATTACAAATAAAGTTTTAAAGATTGCATGAGAAAAAAAGATAGATCTCAGCTCATAGAGAGATAGTAGAGAAGCAGGACCTAAAAGGTCCGAGTAACTGATCTCCATAATTTTCAAGTGAGAGAACAGCTTGAATACTGACAAGTGGATAGCAACTTGTTACTCAAAACAATGATTTTGTGGGGGAAGAAATAATACTTTAACATTACTAATTTATGATCCTAATAGATATAAGAAATTTAACCAATTTATGTCAACAATTTTATTGTTCAACATAAATTTTAGTTTGATATGATGAGCAAAGAAAAAAAAATTCCTCCAAAAGATGCCCAATCACAGTTAAACTAGGCTAAAACTGTCATTACAAAGGAAACATAGATTGATACAACACTTCAACATCTTGCATATTAAAACCAAAATCAGAATTGTTTTTCCTTATTACAAATGAGAAGTATAAAATAAAACTTAGTTTTAAGACTGCAATAGGGATAACATGATGTGCAGTCTCCTTGTGCCATCCAGAAAACATTCTCAAATCTGTCCATTTCATTTCAAGCACACGATATACCTTGCATGCTAGCTTGGAATCCTGCTTGAGAAGAAAGAAATGTCATAGAAACTGTCCAATTGCATCCACAAATTATGAATGTATGTTTTTAAGTATTTAAGCCAGGCTTTTACAAAAGTGCGGTAAATCAAATCTTATAAGATGAGATGACGCTAAGAAATATTTAAATTGTATGTTTTAAAAATAAATAGGGTCTAAAAAGTTAATGACAAAGCAGGGTGTGTCGAAAATATTGTAGTGTTACCGCAGCAGCACAAGAAGCAGCTGGACCATGGAAGTAGCAATAATATTAAGGATGGTAGTAGTAGTAGTAGTAGCAGTACATATAGTAGAAGTAGTAGTAGCAGAAGCAGCAGTAATAGTAGTAGTAGTAGTAGTAGTAGTAGTAGTAGTAGTAGTAGTAGTAGTAGTAGTAGTAGTAGTAGTAGTAGTAGTAGTAGTAGTAGTAGTAGTAGTAGTAGTAGTAGTAGTAGTAGTAGTAGTAGTAGTAGTAGTAGTAGTAGTAGTAGTAGTAGTAGTAGTAGTAGTAGTAGTAGTAGTAGTAGTAGTAGTAGTAGTAGTAGTAGCAGGAGCAGCTGCAGCAGTAGCAGTAGTAGTAGTAGTAGTAGTAGTAGTAGTAGTAGTAGTAGTAGTAGTAGTAGTAGTAGTAGTAGTAGTAGTAGTAGTAGTAGTAGTAGTAGTAGTAGTAGTAGTAGCAGAAGTAGTACCTGCTGTTTAGAAAACGCACTCACAGACACATACAATCCAAAACAACATCGAAAAGAAGAAGAAGAAGAACAACAACAACAACAACAACAACAACAACAACAACAACAACAACAACAACAACAACAACAACGGCAAGAAAAAGAGGAGGAGGAGAAGGAGGAGGAGGACGAAGAAGAAGCAGGAGAAGAAGAAGAAGAAGAAGAAGAAGAAGAAGAAGAAGAAGAAGAAGAAGAAGAAGAAGAAGAAGAAGAAGAAGAAGAAGAAGAAGAAGAAGAAGAAGAAGAAGAAGAAGAAGAAGAAGAAGAAGAGGAGGAGGAGGAGGAGGAGGAGGAGGAGGAAGAAGAAAAAGAAGTAATATGGCAGAGAATCTTGAATACCTTTAATCGCGACATATATGCTCTTGCTCAGTCGGGTTGCCTGAGCCTTTTTGAGTCTGTTGGTTAAAGTATATTCTAAGTAGACTGGGAATGTATGGAGTGTCATATTCTCACGCGCCATCAAGTAGAGAGATTAGAGCTTGGATTGCGAAAAGGTTATTAAATACACAAAACCGGAATGAAAGCAATGAAAAACAAATAATTCAAGAATATAGGAAAGAAATGCCAAGAAAAACCATGCTAATAAAATTAATATTACTAGTAAAGAAGCAATAAAAACAGAATTGGAAAAGAAATCTGTAAGAAAACAAGATGATACTAACCCAAGACAAATATCGATTAGAGCTTGGATTGCGAAAAGGTTATTAAATACTAGCTTTACAAAACCGGAATGAAAGCAATGAAAAACAAATAATTCAAGAATATAGGAAAGAAATGACAAGAAAAATCATGCTAATAAAATTAATATTACTAGCAAAGAAGCAATAAAAACAGAATTGGAAAAGAAATCTGTAAGAAAACAAGATGATACTAACCCAAGACAAATATCGACTGATGCTCACAAATACTCATGTAGATCGACAATTAAATACAAATAGCGGCCCATATTAGCACAAACTTTTTCATTGCATGGAAGGAGAGGTTTAGTCTGTGGCATGTCACGTGTCGACAAGTCATGTGCCACGTGCCGTTTGCCGTCTGTGGAGGGTGAGCCTACTTCATTCATCTTCTTCAGTTCTTCTTTCGTGCCTTCCCTATAGTATTCGCGGTATTTGCTTAGAAGAGTCTTCTGTACAGTGTCTTTTTTCTGTCGGTCACTGTATTCCTTGCTTTTAATTTTCCATGCAGAGCGCAGGCAAACTCCTATTCACATCTATGAGTTCAAGGAGAATTTTTTTTTTTCTAATGGCACCATGATGATCCGTTCTTTCTCACGGTAAATCAAAAAGTGAAATTGGCGCAAAATATTGATGGTTACCCACACACGCCCAATAAATAGGTGGTTCGTGCAAAAAATATCAACTGAAACAGATCTGTCAATATATTTGCGTTAATATTTTTTAGGCTATTAATATCGCCCCTACACGATCCAAAAAGTGTCAAATACTTTGACGTCAATACTATTGATGGAAAAGTTGGAGTGTGTGTGGGCCGCTTAAGATGAGACATGGGGCCTCATACAATAATTATGGATCACAAGGAAGCACTGACAAGCACTTCCGCATGTCCTGAGTATTTTCATAATTTTTCGTTGACGCCATGACTGTTTAGGTAAAAGAATGAGAAAACTTTATTTCTCCGATTTTATGTTCTAAACAATAGTGTTCTGATGGAATATTGTGTACAAAACAAAAGTTTTCTGGAATTTGATTATTATATTATTTTCATCAAAATTGCACACTTTAAAAGTTTACAAAAAAAAAATTAAGTGTTACTATCTGCAAAGTTAGAAATGTGACCACTGTGTGCGTGTGTGTGTGTGTGTTGGTACTTGTTGGTTTTATTTTATTCGGTTTTTCTTATGTTTCGAAAATTTTTTAGGTACTGCACATATTTTCTTTTCCTATATCTTACAGTAAAAGTTTTATACTGGTATTTATTCCTTATAAGTTAGAAATGTTATGGAGTCAAGTTATATTAAGGCAATCCAATTTGTAAATTTTCCGTGCTTAAAAAAAAACGTGAGGCTTTGTCTGCGCTTCTGTTAACTCTACTACTACATGACTTTAAAATTTCAATATGCAAAATTAGTTCTTTGATCTGTCACAGGCTAAATGTGGATCTAATTAGACCTGGCTTCGATAAATAATTATTGCTTCACAATATCAGGAAATACTTTGTAAATCTATAGATCTTGCACCAGCTGTTTCAGTAGAGGCTCAAAGCGGGCGTATTATATATGTATATACATCAAAGAACAGCAAGCTTAACAACAATGACAGATATATTTTGACCCGAATCACCCATAGTACAGTTGTAAAAATATACAGAATCTTGAAGCATTGAAATTTTTCTTACGATGTTATGAAGATGTTCTTTAAATAAAGGAGAGACACCAAGCTAGAAAAATAGATTTATCTTTTCAACAGCCCTCTCTTGAGTTTATCTCTCCACCGAAACCATTAATGTGGTGCTGATGAACCAGTACAGACACAAAGTAGTGCTCGACCTCATGTGATGAAAAAGTGCTCTCTAATACAAAGCAAAAAAGGTGCAACTGCTCAGGACAATATCACAGTTTAAAAAAAAATGCAAGGCACTGATATTTTCAATAGTTTGGCTTGAATGTTTCTCTGTTTGACAATTAGTGGATCTGGTCGATGTCTTAGATATTAAACAGTAATAAAAGTACGAAATGCTTGCAATAGAAGCAGAAGTGTTGTTTACATTCACAACCGCCGCCCCGGAAGAAATGGCGACGATGTTTCCATGACGCTTTTTCTTTACGCTGGAGAAGGTCAAATTTATTTTTATTATTTTTTCTTTATAATTTGTCCAGTTTTTCACTCCATTAAAGTAAAATAATATATTTTGTATAATTTAATAATTTCATAGAATAACAGCAATTGGTTTAAAAACGCCATCTGCTTTGAAAGTTGTAAACTGCTGAGAACAGTCTTTTAAATATTATTTGGTTCACCATAACAAATTTGGCAAATATTTTGATAAATTAATTAAAACGAATAATTATATTTTGAAATTTCAAGAGCATTTTTTTTCGTATCGCGTGGGACACTGATCGCGACAGATTAAAATTCAGTAAACTTCATCACTGAACATTGAATGGTTTTGGAGGAGATAGCGGAGAAAGAGATCAAAGCTGCCTTTTATAATATAGATACATGTATATGTGTATATCATTTTGTTATAACCAGCACATAGAAAATATGTGGATAATAATATAGTCTTTACTTGTGCAACCTTTTCAAGAGCCCGTGACGACAATGAGAGGACATCATCATTGAGCAAATCTATTTCTTTGACCTCGCATTTCTACTGCTTCAAATCTACCGAAAACCATTCTTGGTTGTCTGAACATAAAATTTTTATGGGTCTCTGTTCGTTTTTTTGTTCTGCCTCTTATGTAAAGTTTGACCAGGAGATAATATGCTGAAAATTCCAATCATCCCATGACACCAAGCTCGACTGGCAGTGGCTGGTTCGGTCACCAGATTATTTCAACTTTTTGATTAAAGCTTAGTATATTATTTTCCTTTAGTGGCCGCGCCCCATATTTTGCTGTCGTATGATGGGGCAAATAATGTCATTTTAGGTAGCGGAATACTGGCAAATGGAAATGGAAATTACAGAAACTTCAAGTAAAGTCAGAATCATCTAGAAGAGAACAATACTAGATGAGTCGTCCAGAACGTTGGACTGGTAATACGAAGGTCCTGAGATCGATTACAGGCATGAAGCATCTTGTGGTGGAATGAAATCTCATCTACCTAGCTCTTTCGTATTTAGTGCAGAGATGATTAATTTAAAAAAAAGATATCTTGTTGTTGCATCTAATGCCAAACAATCCACAATTGTTTTACTCTGCTGGACACACCAATTGTAATCCGAAAACGCTGGTGGTCTAGAAAGAAGACGTGTTCAGAACCAAGCAGAATTTTGTAAATGAATTTACCCAAAAGTGGTTTCAAAGACGAACACATCTCCCATTGGTTCCTTATGCGTAAATATCGATTTCTTGTTTTCCCTTTCGAAGACAGAGCATTTTTTGGTCGATTCTTTCATCAAAATCGAATATCGAATATACATTACTTTATCGAACCGAGCTGAACATTATTATCTAATCTAGATCTTATAGCCGCAAGAAGAGCTCTATCTCTCCAAGGAAAACCACGGCTCAATTCAGGGATAAATCAGTAAGTAATAACTGTTTGGTTTATACGTTAATTGCTCTTTTCGTCGCTTATGGGTGAAAATGCTGATGGCAATGAAATCATCCCTTTATTTATGTAGAGCAATCTAATTATTCTTATCATGCTTAGTAGACAGTTTGCTTAGCTTGCTACCATATGCTTAGAGTAAATTATATAACTTTGGAATTTCATTCACATTTCGGTTAGATCTATGGGAATTTGGAATTTCATTCATATAGATCTAGATCCTAGATTCAGAATAAAAATTTTCGAGAACTAGACTGGGAAAGACAATACATGTAATTATGTTTCGCAATTTGGTTTTCACAGATCTAAGCTTTAGGCTCAGGCGGAATTCAAGATGTTTATGTTTTTCAAAAAAAAAATTAACATTTTTGGGATCCGATACCTTGCTCTGCGGTTAGTGCTGGTTGTATTATTTTGGCAACATGATTTGGTATTTTATTTTCCTAAAATATAAAAAAAAAAATGCACAGTTCATTCGCTTTAGTTGATATGGATGAGCGCGATGATGCTAGGTCACAGGTTCAGATTTTCTTTAATAATGGAGTGAGACTTCCGATCTTCGATTACTGCTACCACTTTGGTTGCAATTCCTTTCTATATCATTACTGTTATTTCCATTGCTTAAGCCCTCCCTACATACCACTGACTCTTCTAGCTTTAATGCTGTATTGTTGTTATTATCTTTTTTTTAATAATGTTTTAATTTTGATTTAGGGATCATATATGAACTATCTCGAAATTAGTTTATTTCAGTACCATCCCACTCTGTCCCATAATGTTCTCTTCCCAAAGGTTATGGAGGAAAGCTTGAAGGTGATTCTGGACAAGCACTGGTCCACACTAGTCCGTTACATGAACCCAACCCAGTCACTGATCAGTGTCCTGGTGGATGACCGGGTCCTGCCCGCTGCTATGATCGGTGATGTGCTGGTAACTTTATTTTTAACCCTTTGTGTACGCATGCCCAGGTATGATGAATTCTGTGTCTAGTTTCAACAGAAGAGTTGAATATGTTCCTAGATGTATTTTACTGCCTTCTTTCCTCGTCATTATTTTTTTTTTTTTTTGCAGGTGCTACCCTCTCCCCTAATAACCGTTTCTTCCCTTTATAAACAACTGGCTCGTAAATTACGTAAAAGCGTTTTCTCTGACGTCCGCAAAACGTCTACTAGCAAACAGGTGTGTCATTAGAACGGTTTTTTTCCCCGTCAGGATAACCCAGACGGTTTTCTGCGGATTCTGATGGGCGAGAATACCCAAAGTCAGAGCCGCATACAGTTTCACAAGAAGAGTCGGGCGCGGAATTACCGCTGCAAACCGAATAACGTCGTAAAATCTTTCTACGTAAAAAGACTCTCTTACTACAGCTACGTGAACCCAGAAGACCCAGCTCACGGTTACAATTTGAGAAGCACCAGCGCCAAAAACCCTGATACTTCCGCTATTCAGACCGACATGGACCATGTAGTCGTCTCGCTTGTCGATGTTATAGAGCTTTTGTCGGAGATTACTGACCCTAGAGGGCTCTCAGTGAGGGAAATCCGGGAGAAACTTATTCAGAGTAAAAAGATCTCGGAAAAAGCCACAGACGCGCACGTACGTTACGCCCTGAAGAAAGGCATTAAAACACGACGGATCAAAAAAATTGTTGTTGACAAAAGGACCGATCACCGCAGATCCAGTCTCAGCAGTTGTAACAGCGACTTGGAAGACAGTGATGACGCCGTGCGCGGGAGAAAGAGGGCACAGAGGGCAAGCATAGGAGAGGGTGACAGCGCAAGTTATGGCGAAAGCGACAGCTCCTTCAGCCGAGACTCGCGCAGTCGCAGCGGGAGCAGAAAATCGGTCAGTAAGCGGATGCAGTCCGCTGACCAGGAAAAGGGCGGGACAAGGGAGAGCAGCAGCAAAAGAAGCAGAAGCAGAACGGAAATATCCTCTAGTTTCCAAGCTGCCTCAGGCCGTTCCAAAAGCCGAGAAAGAGGCCTCCGCAAGTACGATCGGTGTGGCCACAGAAGGCGCGACAGCCGCAACGAGACAAAAGAAAATCGTCACAACAGACATGACGCGAGCAAGACCAGAAAGCAATGATGCAGGCTGCAAAGCTCGTAAAGCATCAATTCAAGTGAAAATTCTGTTTTTCACGGCCCTTTTAAGGGCCAACTTTAAAGCTGCTAAGTGTTAGATTTATTGGTTTAAGGCCCGTGGCTCGAAAAGTCTGAATGCTACACAAGCATGAGTCGCAATCGCCGAGTTTCAGCCAGTAACTGACTTCATCCAGGCCACACTATTCGCCATGCTTGGGGGGTTCTTTCAGGCTGCTCCATTGTTTCTTTTAAAATACAAGAATATATTTAAGTACACCGGAAATGAATGTATAAGTTAAATGTGCCAGAATGTAAAGATTTTTTTTTTGAACCGTTTAACACTGAATTCATCGCTTATTAAGGCACAGCTTGTATGAAATACTCAAACCCTTTGACCCACTTTATCATTCATACTGCTGACTAAACACACACCAAAGCAACAAGATAATAGAGACATGTAAGTAGCTCGTGAAAAGAAAAAAATACAAAAACAAGGTTGTGTATGGTATGGATCTTTTTGACACATTAATCGACAAGGAACATTTTTCTGGTAAGGGAATTTTTGTCTATTTTGTCAGTATTTTCACTTCGTATTTATTTCTTTGCTGTTGTTTCCTAACTGACTTTGGTTTTCTTTCTCTGTCCATCCAGAAAGGAAATACAAGGCGAGAGAAGAATGAGATTCTGCTAAAATCTATTAAGCTGAGAGGAAATACGTCATACAGGAAGTTCCGCGACGCCATGTTAAAATGCGGTCAAATCTTCATCGCTGATTTGCTTTTCGAGGAAGGTGAGGGGATTATAGTGTCTCTGTCGCTATGTATATATTTCTGTCTAAGTATCTGATTATTATTACCAGTTCTTGGTTGTCTAAGTATCTGATTATTATTACCAGTTCTTGATTGTCTAAGTGTCTGATTATTATTACCAGTTCTTGATTGTCTAAGTGTCTGATTATTATTACCAGTTCTTGATTGTCTAAGTGTCTGATTATTATTACCAGTTCTTGATTGTCTAAGTGTCTGATTATTATTACCAGTTCTTGATTGTCTAAGTGTCTGATTATTATTACCAGTTTTTGATTGTCTAAGTGTCTGATTATTATTACCAGTTCTTGATTGTCTGCGTCAATGTCACTGTGTCAGACTGTCAATTTGTCTCTTTCTCTCTCTCTCTCTCTCTCTCTCTCTCTCTCTCTCTCTCTCTCTCTCTCTCTCTCTCTCTCTCTCTCTCTCTCTCTCTCTCTCTCTCTCTCTCTCTCTCTCTCTCTCTCTCTCTCTCTCTCTCTCTCTCTCTCTCTCTCTCTCTCTCTCTCTCTCTCTCTCTCTCTCTCTCTCTCTCTCTCTCTCTCTCTCTCTCTCTCTCTCTCTCTCTCTCTCTCCCCTCTCTTTCGTGTTAATTGGGAAGTAAAAAAGTTATTTTACTTATTCAAATAGAATAGATTTGAAATTACCTATGAAGCATACTTATAATCCTATTGCTAATGCAATAAAGAGGATGAAATCACGATTTTAACATTTTTTCGTTCCTTTTGTATTCATAGAGGGCCCCATGTCCTTCATTGACGAACGTGACTTTTCGGGTTTTCCTGCTCTCAAATTGTCTCTATCTCCGGCGGTTCTCAAACAGTTTGTGCTTCTTCTTGATGCAAAAGTTAGTTCCTTTCGTTCGTAGTGAGATGAGATATGGGGAAAAGTACTTATTTTTTTTTAATTATTTATGCACGCATGTTCCTGTCGGAATGAGCAGAGCGGTATTAACTAGAAAATAGAAACCTTTAGTTCATATTAAGGTGAAATCTCAAACTGAATTTCGATTTATATGACCTTCAAGATAACCTGATGTACATTCTTGGAGCCAAAAAAAAAACTAATGTTATTTATTATACCTCAAGATTGCTCATCAAAAATTTTCAGTCATATACTAAAACAAAACTAATATTATAAAGACTCCTTACCCGAATATTGTTTTTTTCGTTAGATTTTCGTTTCTAAGCGGTCTCGAAGAAGCTCAATTGAATATCGAGAGAGCGTCTATCCGGTAAAGTAAGAAATGAGGCTGGTTAGATGAAATGTGATGCCAACGCTAGTTGTCTCAATCGGGAATTGAACCCGGAACCTATTGTCCATCTCGTGCTCTGCTGGCTGAGTTACATAGCGCTCTAATTAAATTCATCCAAAGAACTCTTTGCAACGAATAAAATAATGAATAAACAAATTGAAGACATTGACACTTTGACACTCTACTTGATTATTTTCTTTTTCTGTTTCCATCTTCTGCAGATAGCGAAGGTAGTGGAAGTAAAATGGAAGGATGGAATTAATACTTCTTGGGCTTTGATTCTTTCTACAGCTTTACTTTTCGTTTCTTTACCAAAGACGTGAACAATTTTATAGTAACATGGGTAATCAGCTAATTTTGTGCTTTTCACACCTATGTTAAAATCCATTTTAAAAGCTTATCAGAAGATTGCAGATTTCTGCAAAATGCGCCTTAAGGTGTACTGCCTTGCGGGAACTCATAGAGTCGCGTTTATTTTTAATCCTACTTAAAAGTTTATAGGGATCTATAGATATGGTATTTACAAAAAAAAACAACCATTTATTCTTATTATGATTTTAAAGGGACGTGACTCTTAGACTCCTGCTACTTCTCTTCATCTCCAAACAGATTCGCGCGCGAGTCCTAAAGAACGAATGGAAGGCGGACTCGACTTCGCGGTTGGAGCTACTATTGGTAATGTTTTTAACAGAACGTTCTTCACATACTTTCTGTGGTAATATTTTAACATAAGATTCAAATTATGTTAACATGGTAATGTTTTTAACAGAAAGTTCTTCACCTACTTTCTGTGGTAATATTTTAACATAATATTCAAATTATGTTAACATGGTAATGTTTTTAACAGAAAGTTCTTCACCTACTTTCTGTGGTAATATTTTAACATAATATTCAAATGATGTTAACATGGTAATGTTTTTAAAAGAAAGTTTTCAACATAAAATTCTTTACATACTTGCTGTGGTAATGTTCAACCCAAAAATTTTCACATGCTTGCCGTCGTAATGTTTCTAACATAATTTTCAAAGTATGTTAACATAGTAATGTTTTTAAAAGAAGTTTTTCACATTTTCAAATGATGTTAAAATAGTAATCTTTTTAACAGGAATTTCTTCACATACCTGTCGTGGTAATGTCTAACCCTCAAAAATTTTCAAATGTTTGCCGCGGTAATGTTTTGATATAATCTTCAAATTATGTTAACATGGTAATGTGTTTAACAGAAAGTTGTATATATACCTGCTGTGGTGATTTTTAACCAAAATATTTTTTCATGCCTGGCGTGTTAATGTTTCTAACATACAATCTTAACATTCTCACTATGGTAATGTTTTTAACTTTAAAATCGTCACGTTCATATTGAGCCACTGTTACTAGTATAAAAATTTTTACATACTTACCGTGCTAAACTAATGTTTCAACAAAAATTCTTCAGCTAGCCACTGTGATAATATTTGTAAGTTAAAAATCTTCAAATGTGTCTTTAACAAATGATTTAAACATTAAAAAAAAGTTTACGTACACTTTTCGTGTTGAGTATGGAACCCAAACCAAATTAAGGTCAATTGTTTCGATGGCTGTAAAGATGAAATTAGTCATAGTCTTGGACCGGATGTTTCATATTTCCAGTTGATCTCAACGGAAGTCCCAGAAGCCATTTTGCGCATCAAAATGTTTCACATATTTTCTTTTGATACTGCTGCTGTTGCATCTTGTGTATGACTCTGAGTGTGCGTTTTATTTATTTCATTTTCAATGAGGTCTATTATTTTCTTTTTCTGAAAGAAGATTAGAGTAACTTTCGTTTTGTTTTCTCTGATCTGATCTTTGATGTCTCTCAACTTCCATGGATAAATCTCAAATGGATTGTCCATATCATAAGTCATTCAAAAAGACATTACTTTTATGTTGCTATCTGTGGGGGAGAAAAAGGAAAAAGTGACTTAAGAAAATTTACCTCTTCATTTTTCTTGTCTTAGTCTATAAAAAAAACTGGCCGAGAGAGAAAAAAAAAAAAAAAGAATTTTTTAAAAGAAAAGGCAAGTAAATAATAAAAGCACACCATTTCTTGTTCTTTCTCGGCACCAGTCGCGTGCTGAAGACAACAAAACACAGGACCACGCTCAAGCTCTAGTCATGGAAAAAGACGAGAAGGTGAGTGTTTGCGCTGTTGAAAACTTTGCCCAAGCAGGTCGATTGATCGACATATTGATTCATTAGCGATTTCTTCACAGGTTATTTGATTCATTTGGTGGTTGATACAATAGTTCATTCATTTACGTCATTCATTGATCTATTCCATCATCGGTTGATTGGTTACAAGATTGGTTGATTGGTTACAAGATTGTTTGGTAATTGATCGATATGTTGATTGATTGGTTGATTTATATATAGAATATTCCACAAAGTATAGTGAACTTAGAGTAATCTCCGTGTTAATCACAGGCGCATACTTAAAAGAAAAACGAGGCACACATTAAGATCAATTTGTCTTTAACGAGAAAGACACAATTGATCTTCTCTTGGTCATTTAATCCTGTCCCATCAAATTCTACAAACCCCTTAAAAGATTAACAAGCACTTAACTTGTGTTAGTTTTACGACCCCTATATTTCTCAAAGAATCTTATATGCAGGTAGCTTTCCGTCTTTCAAAGGATAGCCCTGTTTAGACGAGATCCGACCCCACCACCGAAGGCCCATGGCTGCCAGTCATGCGTTCTATCAAATGAGCTGTGCATACAGCGCCCTACCCTTCCCGTCATCTTTCCTGGAGTAGTATACATGGCTCACTGGTCTTAACGTCAGCCCAGACAGTATACATGTCGGACTTTTGTAATATCTCCGCAGATCAAACAACTGATGGCAGAGGTGAGTGTCAAGAACGACGTCATCAGATCTCTCTCCCTTGATATCAACATCCTGAACTCAGAGGTGAGGGATCTTTTTTTATTATTTTATTTTATTTGTGGGGGGGGGGGGGTGAAAATTTGAGCAAAAAGGACATGATCCTTGAAATTTATGGGGTTTGCTTCTTGTTTTTTTTTCTGTTTTCTTTTTGTTTTTGTTGTTGTTTTGTTTTGTTTGTTTTGTTTTTTTTCTGTTTGTTTTGTTTTGTTTTTGTTTTGTTTTTCTGTTTTTCTGTTTGGTTTGTTTTTGTTTTTGTTTTTTATTGTTTTGTTGTTGTTTTTTTGTTTGTTTTTTTTTTGGAGTGGGGGGTTGCATGTTTCATTTTTTTCTCCATTGTGGCTGTAATTACGTCTTTAAAGGAGTGGAGGCACGTACTGCGAGAAGAGAAGATTTCATTATCCATTTATCATTATTCAACAAATCTGTCCACAAGAAATTGACTTATTTCATGTAAGAACTTAAGACCAACAACATCCTTGTTCTCCGTTCAAAACACTTGTGAAGCATGACAGACCTATAAGCTATGATCTTTTACTACTATCTATCTCTCTCATTTTCTTTCCACCTCTCTCTCTCTCTCTCTCTCTCTCTCTCTCTCTCTCTCTCTCTCTCTCTCTCTCTCTCTCTCTCTCACTCTATCTATCTATCTATCTATCAATCTATCTATCTTTCTATCTATCTATCTATCTATCTATCTATCTATCTATCTATCTATCTATCTATCTATCAATCTATCTATCTTTCTATCTATCTATCTATCTATCTATCTATCTATCTCATTCTCTCTGTCTCTCTCTCGTACTTGCTTCATGGGTAAAAACTGGTCTGAAATTGCTCAGTGCCACGTCATGGTACTCTAAGGGCAGTCACTGGGCACTCAGATCAGGATGTGCGGAGTTCAATTCCAGAGTGTGATTTTGAACCTCTGGGAAAAGGTTCTTTATAACACACATTTCGTCACCTCACGAAAGAGCACTCGGGGTATAATTGGCAGTGTGCTGAAATGATGCTCTGCTTCTATTGGCTACCAATTTGTGAGTTCAGAAAGGAACCTTAGCTGGAAATGGTCTCTGAAGGTACCTTTGCCTTGGAAAGCGTCTTTCCAATACTGCCAATTGGGGAAGCACTCACTCGTTTTTCAATGAACTTGTTGACAGGTTATACGAGAATAATGTGCAAAATTGAACAATTATTTCAACTAAAGAAACGTTTCACCCAGGTGGACACCTTCATTCGGCGCTGCTCAGGCATGTCGCAGCTTGACGTTGTCCAAGGCACCACCTCAGCAATGCAGTATGAGTCTCACACCACGCCGATAGACCTCGGCTCCAGGTCTGAGCAAGTCAAGAAAAGATCGACCAGGTAATATCACTATGTACATAAGTACGTCGCTTGCGAGGCCTTAGTCGAGTGGTATACGTCTTGCATTTGACATCAGTGTGTCGCCGGTTCCGATCCTTGCGGTGGCCTATCATTGTCTGGAAAAAAAAACTGCTTATGCAGTTGTTCGAATTATTTGTTACAAGTAATTGTACTAGGCACTTCTTCAGGTACGTAAGAAACCATTTAGAGAAAAGAGGTAGAGCTTGCTTAAGAACTTAAGTCTTTTTTTTTATATAGTTATAGTACTGTTACTGTTGTTGTTGCTGTTTTTTTGGAGGGGGGGATGGAGGGTTTTTGCTGATGTTGCTGTTTGTTTGCTTTTTGTTTTTGTTTTTTTTTTTTGCATTGTTATTATTATTATTATTATTATTTTTTTTTTTTTTTTTTTTGGGGGGGGAAGAGTTGGTTCTTTTTTTAATGCGCCCTGGTTTTCTTCCACTCAATTATATAATACTTAATGATATTGTTATTTTTGTGTCGTTGTTATGTGTTTGTTTTTTATATTTCTAAGTTGTTCTCTTTGTCTGTCTGTCTATCCATTACTTTTCCTACCTCTCTTCTCTCTCTCTCTCTCTCTCTCTCTCTCTCTCTCTCTCTCTCTCTCTCTCTCTCTCTCTCTCTCTCTCTCTCTCTCTCTCTCTCTCTCTCTCTCTCTCTCTTTTCTTTTCCTCTAAAGTTCCAACTAACATTTTACTACTATACACAGTTTAAAAAAAAAATATGTAGTCACACAAGGTAATTTTAATTACATATTTTGAATCACTTATGTTGCTTCCTACGGCTTCACCTATTGTATACATGCAAGCAGAGGATAATTTATTTCAAATCCAAGTCTTAAAATTTGTGAAACATTACCGAAAATTCTGACCATTTTCCTCTTACAGATTCAGCTTTTTCGAGAAAGCTTTGTCTATTATGAATAATCGATTGGCCACAATACTAGGACTTCCGGTGCCGTCTGAAGGGGAAGTAACGCGTCTTGACGTCGTTGACGGAAAAGCAGAAGAAGTTCAAGAGGTCAGAGGGCAGAAAGACGGCCATAGGGGTTACTCAAGGCCCACTCTTACGCTACTGTAATGAAAGCCTTGGGCTACAATAACAGACACACCATTTTGTGTTTAATCACCTAGACTTGAGGGAAAAGGGGGATTGTTAGCATGTCACTTTTCTAAAATAAGAGGTTCAGATGAGCTCACAGCCAACTTTAGAGCCGGTTGTTTTGGTTCTTAAATAATTGGTAAAATTTCTTAAAGTGTTGGTAGGTCACATAACGTAACAGACCACCTCAGGCTCCTCGCATATCCCTATGTGCAGAAAGAAAGAAAAATCTACACCTCTGTAGTAAATTATTTTAAAATAAGTAACTCTGTGATGTTTATTTGTCAATGAATTATGTTGTTGTTTTTTGTTGTTTTTTTTTTTTTTTGAGTGCTGTCCCTTTATTATCAGATTCAGAACCAAAATATTGTGTCAATCAAGATGGCTGATCCTTCTTTGTCTCACTGACCAATAATCTTTGCCCATTCCCTTACCCAAATACTCTTTTAGTTTATGTGGGATGCCATAGCGATGAGCACGAGCAGAGCGATGCCTTTTTTTATATATGAGTAGTGTAAGGCCTCTGCTACAGATAGATTCATTTATCACCGCGTCACTTTCCAACATTTTGGATACAGTACTCTCAAGAAATGTCTGATTCATTAAAACATTCCTCTCTGTTACGTCCATCTATATTTTCTTTTCCTCTCGTCACTCACGTCACAAGCAGCTGGTACATCAACTGCGGGAGGATCTTTTCAACGCGACAAAAGATCGTAAAGACGGCCTGCAACTCCTGCTTCCAGACTTGGATCACACAGACATCTCTACAGTGGACGGAGTGACGCGCTTTCTGCAACGGGAACAGAGGAAGAGGTCTTGAAAGCGTTGTTTTATTTTATCTGGGGGGAAAGAGAGAGAGAGATTGCGTGTGTGAGGGGAGGGAGGGGGAAGAAAGAGAGAGAGAGAGAGAGAGAGAGAGAGAGAGAGAGAGAGAGAGAGAGATATTGCGTGTGTGAGGGGAGGGAGGGGGAAGAAAGAGAGAGAGAGAGAGAGAGAGAGAGAGAGAGAGAGAGAGATTGTGTGTGAGGGGAGGGAAGGGGAAGAAAGAAAGAAAGAGAGAGAGAGAGAGAGAGAGAGAGAGAGAGAGAGAGAGAGATTGCGTGTGTGAGGGAAGGGAGGGAGAAGAGAGAGAGAGAGAGAAAGATAGAGAGAGAGGGATAAAGAGAGAGAAAGAGAGATTGCGTGTGTGAGGATAATACAAAGAGGAAAATAGAGAGAGAGAGAGAGAGAGAGATTGCGTGTGTGAGGATAATACAAAGAGGAAAATAGAGAGAGAGAGAGAGAGAGAGAGAGAGAGAGAGAGAGAGAGAGAGATTGCGTGTGTGAGGATAATACAAAGAGGAAAATGGGGGAAGAGAGAGAGAGAGAGAGGGGGGGGGGGGGGGTTATAGCTATCCTAACGGACACAATTATTATTGTTTGGTGGAACTCTAGATAGAGTCAAAGGAAAGATAGACGAACAGATAATCAAGAGAGCATAAAAAATAGGCTGGGAGAGATACTGAAAGGAAAATAAGAAGAGTATCACATGGTAAGACAATAAGAGAGATACACTAAAACATTTGATGTAAAGCAAAGCAAAGAAGTTTAATGTCGACCCATGACCGGCCGGAAGACCCAAGCTTACTAGGGTAGGAAAGTCCTCTACAGACCTCAGGACTGCTTCCTTCGCACCTGGACAACACAAACATTACGAGATGGTTTGTTTTTCCTCACTTTTATTTTTGTTTTTGTGGTGGTGGTGGTGGTGTTGTTGTTGTTGTTGTTGTTTTTAAGTTTCTTTATCGTCATAAGTCTATTTAATCTCAGAGATTATTTTTGCGCATCATAAGTATGTGTACTCAGCTTCATGCCGATTTTTTTTTTACATTTCGAATTGCATTCGATCTATCTGATCGTTTTCACTCTCGCCACTCAGAGAGAGTGTTGATCATACAAAGTGCCGCTATGCTCTCTCGAACTCTAATTTTCATAAAGATAAAACGTTGCTGACGCTGAATGAATGGTTCTTTGGTACATGTATAGGTTTTCCCTTCTAAAGGACATTGACAGGCTATCCAAGAAGCTTCGCGGGCTAACCGTGGTGAAGTCCAAATCTGGCTTGTACGCCCTACCGCAGTCGGCAGTCACAGGTGAAGTAGCTCGTTTCGTTGCTTGTTTCGATTTAAGAAGCCCATCCTACCTTAACCGGTGAACTAGGGGTTTCCATGGGTTGGGATCGATAAGTTGACTGAATAACTCATTAAGTTTGTGCAATACAAGCTGATCTCGGATACATTTTACTTCATCAAAGAAACCTTTACCATGAAGAAAGGTTTCCCTGGGTTGGGATCGATTAGTTGACTGAATAAGTCAATACGTTATTATTATTATTATTATTATTATTATTATTATTATTATTATTATTATTATTATTATTATTATTATTATTATTATTATTATTACTATTATTATTATTATTATTACCATAAGTGGTAGTAGCAGTAGAAGTAGTACATGTAGTAGTAGTAGTAGTAGTAGTAGTAGTAGTAGTAGTAGTAGTAGTAGTAGTAGTAGTAGTAGTAGTAGTAGTAGTAGTAGTAGTAGTAGTAGTAGTAGTAGTAGTAGTAGTAGTAGTAGTAGTAGTAGTAGTAGTAGGAGTAGTAGTAGTTGTGATGGTGGTGGTGGTGGTGATGATGATGATGATGATGATGATGATGATTATAATGGTAAAAAAAATATTCTTTCCAAACATTTTACTTATAACGTGAAATAAATGGTTTCCAAATCCTGACTTTCTTCATCATCCATCAATTTCTGACTCAGGAAAACCCATGCTTGGCATGGTGGACTACCGCTTCCTTAGCAACCACATCTCTCTTCTAGAGGCTGATGCTGATCATATTAGGAAGAAGCTCTCATGGAAAGAAGCAAACTTGAAGGCCTTGGAAGAGGAATTAAGTGTTCTCAAACCAAGGGATTCAACTGCCGTGTCATGTTCTGGTCCAGGCTTTGGAATTTGTGATACTCTAGATCTTGATCAAAGGTTTAGCTGACCAACTGTCAACACAAATTGAACTCTGTTAATTATTGTATAGCATCACTTTGAGAAATTACTAATTCCATGCACGGAGTTAATGGAAGGATCAGTTGCACTAAGCTGTAGGTTCACACTAGAAAAGTAATGCCTGTTGCATAATATTTCACGAACGTATACACGTGAAATATTTTTCAAGAAATTGTTTGCAAACTCTATGAAGAGAAATGAAGAAAAAAAAGTTTTTATGCCACAAAAAATTTTAAGTAATCTATATCGATGCTTTAATGTAGCAGCTAGTCCAAAAGTCATGAAAGTGTTTACTTGCCTTGAATTAATTTTGAACATTTTAAATAAGAAACAATACACATCTCATTTAAGTGGGGTCAAAGCTAGAACATTTCTTTTTTCAATTCTTCCTTAGTATCAAAATATTCTTCTTCTTTGTACAATACTTGACTCTGTAACATTTTTTATAGTATTGAAATATACGTGTGTAGATCACTCTGTGCTTATCATGCCTCTATACACGTTTTTCTCAATGCTCATAACAAGGCTTTGAATTATCGCAAAGAGTGCTTAGAGGTGTGCAGCCTGAAGGACATTCAAAGCTGCTCATTTATTTGAAGTTACATGACTATGAGCGTCCAATAGATTTGTAACTAGATTAGGATTTTACATGATCAGATACTTATTCTCATTTGTATGAATGTTTAATTTTTGTTTCTAATATGGTACACATGTATTTGTGCTATTACTGTAGGCATAACATTTTTTTAGCTCCATAATATTAAAGAAAATTTACATACAAGGAAGCAAGGGACAGACTCATTTGAATTTCGCCCTTCAAGCTCCCAAGATATCACATTATAAGTACCTTCCAATGCCCAAAGTTCATATATATTGCACTCTACGAATTGGTATTAAAAAAGTAAAATTTCATCAGAAGACAAAATGTGATTAATGCTAATAAAAAGTTTTAATATTATTTTGGCTGTGTTCTGCACATTTCATGAACTTTTAGGGTTTTTTTTCCTTTCCATTCTTTGAATATTCCTTTAGTTCCTGCTCCCTTGAAACAAGGACAATAATATTATAAGATTTAAATAATGTAGACCATTGGAATATTTATAAGTAAGAATTATTTCAAGGTAGAGTTTTAGGCAGTGCTCAGCAATATTTAAACAATAGGTTTGGAGTGAAAATGATCGAAAAATGTTCCCTTTTGTGGGATTTGAACTCTCAACTTATAGATGCAACAAATTTGCCTGTGTATTGTTAAAGTGCCAGTCATACGGCTATCAGACTGCTTTCACTTGTGATGTTAGTCCAAATTTTGAAATAGTGTTCATGTTTCATTAAAGGCTAAGACAATCATACAAGTGAAATGGGGGGGAAATTAGTATTATGGCATTTTCTTAACTGTGGTTTAAGAAAGAATGCTAAAACATCAAAGCGAATCATGTTGTGAGAGACAGACAGGCAAACAGACAAATAAACAGTAACAGTAAGGAACACAATGAGAGAGACAGAGATAGGAAAAATTAGACGAACAGAAACACTCAAACAGGAAGCAGGATAAGGGAAAAGGGATATCATTTGTAAAAAAAAGTATATAACGGTATTGTCTGATCTGTGTCCTATTGTGTTAATCTTTAAATGCAAGACTTAACATCAGGAATAAAATGAGGGACAGATAAACTTCTGTGAGAATGATATAAAGTTTATTTTTCAACATATGTATTTAAAAGAAGACATGTCTATGTAACACAGCCATCTCCGCACTTTTCAACACTTCCAATGATTACCATTATTATGAAAAGCAAATGCTTCTGCTGAGTGGCTGTCCCCTTCTGCTGAGTGGCTGTCCCCTTCTGCTGAGTGGCTGTCCCCTTCTGCTGAGTGGCTGTCCCCTTCTGCTGAGTTCAAATTCACTCAAGATCCAGAGTAAGGAGTTCATATAAAAAAAAATTAAAAATCCTAAGACCTGCATGAAGTGTTGCTATGACCGCCATCTGAAATCAGAAAAAAAAATGTATACATGCATGTATTTACAATAAGGTACCCTTTTGTTAAAAATAAAAATTGATAAAAAAGAAAGGTCGTACAATAGATGATTGCTTCTACCCTCAGATGACACTGGTTATACTAGGATACTAATAGTAAAAGAAGAGAAACAATCCTATCTAAAATCAGGAGACCCACAAAAAAGTGCTTATCTAAGGACGCAATGCCAATTTTAGTATCTAGAAGAATTTGACCCCAGGACTCTCTTATACCATCACTGAAACCATCTAATCCACTTAAGCAAACTAAAATGCCACCACAGTAATCTATAATGTTCACATTTTGCTGATAATTATGCACATGGTTGCCAAAAAAAGGTCAATTCATGTCTTTCTCTTGATTACTGTTTTACAAATATCAATTATGTCCCATTCTAGAGATAAAATTCATAGATCTAACAACAATCCACCTAATATAATATCTCCCACAGGTTTCTCTACTAATACTACTGCTTTAATCCTTTGAAATAACGTTATTTAAATTTTTGTCATTATTATAATAATACCAATATTTATATGGCAGAATGAAAATAATCATTCTCATTATTCTGGTTAATATGCAAACTGTTGTTATCCATGTTATTACTATCATTCCATCATCTTGATAGTGTCAGCAAATTGCACTTAATGAATTACTCACTGACTGGCTTCCTCCTGACCCCTAAACCCATGTAAGTTGCCTTGAGATGTCAAACTCCCAATAAAAAATTTGTTCTCATTTTTCACATTATCAACCTTCCAAGGAAAAATTTGTTCTAACTTTTAAACCAACTAAATAATTATGCATCGTCAGAAATGGACAAATTTGCAAAGAAAAGACTATCCAGGGAAATTAAGCTGAGCTTTGGCTTGGAGCAGATTTTGTGATATTTATTTGGTTACTAAAATATTGATATTGGTTGTGGGCAAGAAGTGAGTCAACCCAAGCAAACAACTTACATCTTGAGCACCTTGTCCTTGCCTCCACTGACCACTCTTTGCCCATCTGGACTCCAGTCTACCGCAAACACCTGGAAATCAGGAAAATCAAGTAATTATGATCAAACCTATCCACAACAGAGCAGAGTGTGGCTTTATATTTTTAATATCCTCAAAGTCTCTCAAAGAGTAAGGGCGAGACAGGTATCTCAAACCCTTGTTTTGATCCCTATCACAAACGTGTGGTGAAATCACATTAAAAATTCACCTTGTTCTTATATCTTGAAACATTACGATAAACTGAAAAGGTAAATGTTTTTAATGCAAATCAACCAGTCATAGTGAATAAAAAAAAAAGAGTAAGCGATATATATATAT